>JAPMLY010000368.1:37853-119210 GCA_026401115.1 Tetraselmis chui | reverse complement strand
TGCGCTTGTGTGGTTGGCTAGGTCGTCGTGGCGTAGAGTAGAGTAGGTGGTAGCGGGGCTGTTCCGTAGAGTAGTGTTTGAGAAAGTGGAAATAAATATACAGAGTAAAGTATGATTATTCGAAAAAAAAAAATGGCTTTGCCTTCGGGCGAGTGTCCAAGTTGCACGCCGAAAGGCACTGTCGTCTCGCGTAACCTTCAGGTGGAGGGCTCCATAACCTGTTGAACGTGGTATGCACGGTTCGATAAGGAAGATACTGTAACGTGATGGTTACAGATACGCTACACGACCAGCCTTGGGTGGCGGCTGGTGTCGAGACAAGAGTGTGTATCAGCTGTCGCTGTCAGCTGTCTGTACGCTAGTTTGTGATATCGCGCTCAGACACTCTAGGTGATGTCCTGTACATAAGGACTTCTATCAGAGCATACATTAGCTCTCTGTAACTAATCTGCATTAGGAATTACTTACAACATGCCATCCGGATTAACTGTCGACTGTGCCAAAACAGCCTGCTCGACCTGAGCAGGTGTACGTAAGTTGTTCGTAGCAAACAGGACAGGAATAGAAGCCGAGTACACGTAGACAAGCTGTCGTCCTTGAGGTAGCGTAACGTTAACAGGTTCACCACTCAACAACGTCAAATCATCCGGTGTCAAAACAAGACCGGTCTCCTCGTGTAACTCGCGAATAGCAGCGTCGACGGGCTCTTCGTTAGGTAAGACAGAGCCAGTTGGGAACCAAGTTTTACCAGAACGAGGCTCACGCTGAAACACCAACTTCAAATCCGACGATTTAGTTCCTCCGACGTGAATTACTAAAACCACGTAATGTCCAGCTCCGAGAGAAGCCATCTCAACTCAAGCAAACAACGTCGAGCAGATCAACGAGCAACGAAAGCGTGCGTCGACCAAAGAGCTCCGAAACCAGTGTGGCGGTTAGCCTCTGAAAGCTAAACGCTAGCACAAATCTGTTCTAATCTGTCTAGTTCTGTTGTTGCAAGATGGCAATCGAAGTTTGTCGAGAGGTAATTGAAGAAAGATGTTTCACTGCTGTACTTGGGCAGTAGATGTTGTAAATGAACAAAGGAATTGTTAAAAAGGTTCTGTCACCTCCCTCTACTGCACTGGGCTTAAATAGGTTTTAGCCCAGACTAGTCACGCCTGCAAGCTACGCTTACGTGTCAGGCGTTAGTGCTGCTCAACCGTCGTCATCCGCCTCGAGACGCGGCCTGCCTAGCATTGGGTTTCACGACGCGGCTCCTTCTGCATTGGAGAGCTCGTTCTGGCGCGTCATCTGGCTGGTTAGATTAATTATGCATATCTGTACGTACCGGGAGGTACTGGTCGTACTGTAGCATCAGCACCATTACAATATTGCAGTAGCGACGTACCCACGAGTATACGTCCATCCTGTGGAAAAGCACGAATTGATATCCGTAACGAGTACCTGTACAATGTCCTGCAATGTACTGTTGCAGGACTGTACTCGTCACACCTGTGGGGTTTTTCCTTATTTTTCCCATATGATTGATGGGGGTTTCCACTGCTGCTTTTTCTTGTAATATTTTATTATGACACTACAACATAGCGATAGCGGTAATTATGGAGGAGTGTATGAATCGGTCTCCGCCTGCCTCAGCGGCGCATAAAAATATTATTCGGCCGACAGCCTGTCCCGCCGACCTCGAATCAGAACCAACACATAGTAGACAGCGAGTAAGCAGGGTTCTGTGAAGACGACCAATAAGCACCGCACCGTCAGGGCAGCTGTAAGTTTTCGCTAGTCTTTTGAGACCCGTGTGAGGTGCTTCGGTTTTTGGAGGGTCTTGACAACGTGGTAGGGGTTATGGATTGCGGGTTTTCCCCGTATTTTAGTGTTCGCTTATTTTGATAAAGGACGCTCGCGAGTTCCGGAGTCCGTGTTGCCACGTCGACGTTTTTCTCGGTGGCTCATTGGCGGCGGCCCGGAAATGTGGAGAGCTTCGCCCATTTTCCAGAGCTTATGGTCGAATTCATCTCTTGAATTTTTGCTGGAGTCATAGTTAGTCCCCATGATGAGCTGCACATGGAAATTCCCTAGACGAGCGACTGTTGCTGTGGCCTGTTGCGGTGGGCGCCCCCCTCCCCACTCACCCACCAACTTCCGCTCTTCACCCCCCAGCGCCGTCTTGAACTTGGTCTTACCTTGCCTCCCCAGTGAACGGGTGTATCGCTTGCTACAGGATGTGGGGCAGTGGCAGTCGCTCTGTCAACGAGACGACGTGGACACGGCAGGGCGCAAGGGCAATGCAGGTATCGCTATTCAACGGCTGCGGCGACAGAAATACTATGCACGTGCTTGTACGTTTGTGCGACTCTTTAGTTTGTTTGCCAAACCAGGCACATCCATATTTTCGGCTCTGATTCCAGCAGCCGCGACGTTTGCCTTTGAACTCGCCACCGTTGTCGGTTTCCACAGGCGCCTGAGGCTGAACGACTCTTCGATCACCGCTATTTGTGGGGCTGCTGGGGAGGCGGCAGCGCTTGCGGCGACATATCCTTTAGAAACTCTGAAAGTGAGCACCTCGTCTACGAAACACGTCGGGGTCGTAAACCAATAACTACACCTGTTCACCTCTGTCATGAACAGTCCGCACGATTACACAGCGTCGAGATGAATAATTCAGATGGATTTATGTGCTTCATTTGACGCATGGATCGATGAACACGTCCTCAGTCGCATTGACGTGTCATTGACGTGTGTGCTGTGAATGTTAGGTTCGATGTCAGACGACGGGGAGAGGCGTGCAGCACGTCATGGCGTCCCTGGCGGCGGAGGGCGGGGTCGGCAAGATCTCGTCGCTGTTGTATCACGGCTTCGGCCCAGCGGCAGTGACGGTGATGGTGACTGGGGCACTGTATCTCAGCATATTCGGCTGGATGCAGGGCGCGGTTCAAGCAGGGTTGGACCGACTCGCACATCCTACTACCGCAGGTGCGTGACTCGACGAGCAGCACTGAGAGTGGGAGGTGTATCCGCTGGTGATGGCTGCGTCAATGGTGCTGGTGGCTTACATGTCTGTGCCCGTTGCAGCGACTGCTGGCAGGAAGAAGCCTCTGTCAGGAGAGGGAATGCAGGACGTAGGGAGTCAGTGGCGGGATAGTAGCGTGTTGTCAGCAGGGATAGCAGCAGGGGCAACCTCAGCGATCATTGCTCTCTTGGAGCTCCCCACGGAAGTCGTCCGTTTGCGCATGCAGTCCGGCACCTCCTCACATTTGGGCTTCAGGCAGCAGATGCGCCAAGCCTGGGCGGATGTGACCAGCATCGGATGCTGGACGTATCTGGCACCGTGCCTGGTGAAGGAGGTGCCCCAGGACGCCACGGAATTTGCTACGTATGGCAAACTCACTCGGATGTGGAATGAGCGCATGCCTGCGAAAGTAGACAATGTCGCTGGCGCGGATTGGTTGGTCGGAGCGGGAGCAGGTCTGCTGACGCCCTTTCCACCGCACCTGCACCCCCCCATCCCATAATTTCAGAAAAAATCTTCAAGAACTGGGCACATGACGTTGACGCGGTGTGGCCACTTCAACAGGTGTGGCTGCCACGATTGTGTCGATGCCTGCTGATGTGATCAAGACGCGCGTAGCATGTGTCCCGCCTGCGACACTGCGGTCAGGGCTCGTTGGAAGCCTGCACACGTACGCATGCGCTGCTTCGATGGTGTACAAGGAATGCGGTCTTCGGGGGTTCTATTCAGGCGAGTCCTGCTTGCTGCGTCATGTTGGGTCGCTGACCTGGGTTTACCTGGTCACACGTTGACAGTCTGCTTCGCCGTTCGACTGACACCCCAATGCCTTCCTTCTACCCGGCGTCATTATCAGGAACTGGACCGAGGCTGATCAAGGTTCCTAGCACGATGATATATTGGGTCACGGTTGAGCAAACTCGGAGGTTACTGTCGCAGCCATGCGACTGCACAGAATGTCGGGCTAGCCGTCGATAAATTTATTACAGTATCACAGCTCTGGCTCGGAAGTTACATGTTATAAAGCCATACATTACTATCTATGGCAACTGGTGGGGTTCCTCGTGAGGGTATCATGGCTTAAATGCATAGGGCGGGGAACCCATATTTGTAGGGGGGGCTTGTTACATGGCACAGGACAGAGGTACCATATCCGACTTGCTCAAGACTTCCGGTTCTTCACCAGCGCATACCACATGGAGATGGCGCCGAACAGGTTCACGGCGGCCAAGATGAGAAGCGACGGGTGGAGCTCGCGGGATGCGACAATGATGGACAGCGAGATGACGAGGAAGACTCGTCCAAAAACAGTCGATACGTAAAAGCTGTTGCTTCTCCCGTAAATGTCACCAAGCGCAGTCCCCAAATCTGCAGCATAATGCAATGCACACTCTATGAGATTGACTACACTCGAATCATGCCTGCTGGGGGTGGGGCGGTGTATGTGTGTGTTGGGGGGGGGGGGGCGGGGGGGGAGGCTTACAGTACGTCCCAAACGTGACACAGAGGACGCCAAAGACCCGGATCCAGCCCGCCGCAATGCGTGACGCATCGAAAAGCATACCTGTCGCACATCCGGTTGTAGGTAATAAGCGAGATTCACAGCTGGCGAGCACCGGCAGCGGGCGTGAAAAGGAAATGAGGGGCTGCTTCTCACCAAAAATAGTCACCGGGGCAATCATGAGGGAGAGTCCAACCAGGGAGATGTAAGCCCCGGTGATGATGGATGCCGTGAGCGGGGAGTTCTTCCTGAAAGGACAAGTACATAAGCGGACGATCACTCCACTCGTGATATGCGTTTCACATATCAAAGACTTGCGGTGAAAACCGTGATGAGAATGAAGGCCCGAGGTAGACAACTGTTGCTGGTGACGCACTTTATAAACATATGTCGCTTGTGTGGCAACTCTGATGTCTCATCCTTCGCGAGCACGGTACATATTTCGTTCTTAGGGCCAACATGCAACAAAACAGGGCTGCCTTCGTAGTCATTGTCCTGCGGGTATTGGCACAGTCGCACAAGAGTTAGTATACCCATGGTTTGGTTAACAGATTTGCAGATTGTGGTTGTTGGCACGGCCGGTACCATCTCCATGCTCTTCCGTATATCAATCTTGAACACGTTCCCAATGCTGACAGTGTTTGGCAGAGCATCCAAGCAACATATGACAGCCGTCCTGTCCATCTTGTCTTCATGTATTCCGGCATGGGCATCTCCATGCAACCTGCGGTCATTAGCACCATCTGAGCCACACAACACACGTATGCGGTGCTTCAACCATGTCCGCCTTCCCTCTGCCCTCACCTCCCCCAGACGATGATATCCTTCCCTGCCTTCACAGTCGCCCCCTCATGCACGTCGCCAAAGACAATGACAGTGCCCGGATGTGTGACTGTTTGCCCCTCCCGCAGTGTCTGCCGCACGTAGCATGCATCCAGCACGGCAGGCTGCACTGTCGGGGTCCACTCGCTGCTGACGAAGCTGTCTTCATTCCGGTAGGACGGCCGCATAGGCCACGGTGCCTCGTCTCCCGTGAAGTTGTTGCCGGCAGCGCTCCGCGAGCTCTGGACACACAGACTCCTGTACCGGAGCCTCCTCTCCCTCACCGTCTGTTGCAACCCACGAAATGCAAAAAGGATGAAGGAATGCAGGCGCACAGCCAAAAGGGGACACTCCCCCGAGACAACAACCACCAGCCTGCCTAGTCACCTACCCTCAAAGCTTCCTGCAAGTGCCTCGATGCAGACATCTGCCACACATGGATGCAGTACTGACAAATAGCCCTTCCACACACCTAACTGACGCACTTGCACCCAGACTAGTGGTAACTATATCTATCCTGCCGAAGTCCGCGTCCCCGTGTTTTTTCTCGGTGAGGAGTTCAGACGTGGGTCCCGGTGCGCTGACGTATGATGAGCCAAACAGCGCGGGAAAATTACATACCTGCGAAGCCAGGGGAGCTCCGTGTGTTACTCGAAGCGAGCGAAGCTGTGCTGTAAACAACGTTCCATCTGACTGGCGATGGTGGCCGCTTCTGCAGCTGGTGCTCGCGACCGGCGGAGCCATCCCGCCGTGCCTCAAGCGACCGTCAACGGCGCGTGTTGAGAGCGTCATACTGGACGGACCCGCTCCTTTCGAGCTACTTATTTCTAAGCCTATAAGCAACTGAAGCGCCGCGATACTGCCCGTCTTGCTCCTGAGAGCCCGCTGCCCTGAGGCGTAGCAGTCGTCGGTCGAATCTGATGACGACGGTCGAACGCCTGAGACGAAGATGTTGTTGCTGAGGTGAGCTGGTGTCAGCCTTGTTACGACTGTCGCCATCAGTACATGTACCCGTATATGCGAGCACCGGTGCCTCGCGCGGGAGACAATATTATCGGAGCATGTACGGGACGTGTACGGGCATACAGTCCTTTAATAGAGTGTGTGGAACACGTACCACGTTTGTGGTACATGCACCACGGAAATAAATAGTGGGGATTTTTGGAACCTGTAAATAATGGTGACCTGGATTACAAGAAGAATCAGTGCCGACGCTGTGGCATGCCTTCCTTTTCCTCGGGCATTTTTCCTCTTTTCTCCTTTTCGCTTGGTGGCCTCCACTGCTTTTTCTTGTAAGACATGTTTTAATTACAAGAAGAACCTCCAAACAAACATATCGCGCTGATTTATGCAATCTTTTCAAAAATGGGACCAATAAATGAATAAAACATGCATAATAAGGCCCCAGTCACCTCATTTTTCAAGAATTAATGGTTACCTGCCGCATACGTTCACCATGGCAACGATTTTGCCCCCATCTACCCCCGAGGTAGCACCGCTCGGCACGTCCGGATAGGCCAAAGAGTCTCGGCTCGTGGACTATCGGCTCGTAGGCTATACATAGAGGAGCTAGGGCCCGGCTCGACGCGCCAACAACGTGCCCGGAAGTATGCCTTATGTCGTAGTTTGATACATATGTGGTATGTGGCCACATATGTCAACTATGCTTTTTCGGTGAGCCGGTAAAGCGCACGCCTAATACGCAGAAGGTCGCGGGTTCGATACCCGGTGATGTCGATCATTGTATGTAGGCGTGTCACGGTCCGAGAAGAACCCCCACCTTCCACACTTAGTTGTTGCGTCGGTAGGACCGAAGTTGTGGACCGTGCGGTGGGATGTTGGTGCGGAAACTACCGAGCGATCCACTCAACTCCGGACAGAATTGCCCACTGCCGGGCAAGAGCTTGCTAGTAGTAGCGAGCGAATTGACGTCGGCATGTTGTCTCGTTGCTGGAGTAATGAGACAAGACGACATACATCGACGATATTAGAATCACGATAACGATGGAAATTAACACATAATAGCAACAGCGGCAAGCACAAAAACACATAGCAACAAGAGACGAGCAAAGTCACGCGCGATTATTAACCATTGGTAAGGTATTGGTGATTCTAATAAGGGAAAAAGGCAATAGACGAAATCGGGTTGTCATCATTGTTTAACATCAGCGACATGGCAGTATGGCACTGCTCATGCATCACGCGGAGTATATTCATTTACTTTGTGCGTACATACCTTGTCAAGTTGTTTTGCACATGCACGTAGGTGATGGCGAATGAGGTAAGACAGAACATCAATGATAGATAGCAGCACGTAGAAAACACAAGTATCCTTTATTTTCTCTACCCAGAGCGCCGATGCAGTGTAGTACTTAATGTACATTGTTGTCGATATTGAAAGGCTTGCTACAAAATTCTCTTATGTCTAATAAATGCATGTAATTCAGTATTTATTACAAGAAAGCACCAACAATAACAGCTGCACCACCCTCTTGCAAGGCAATTATGCATACAATTCAAGATTTGCAATTTGTGAACATGTCGTTCGTTTTCATGTTCATGTTGACTAAATTAAGGCAATGCGCGCGTGCGCGCGCGCGCGTGTGTGTGTGTGTGTGTGTGTGTGTGTGTGTGTGTGTGTGTGCTGTGTGTGTGTGTGTGTGTGTGTGTGTGTGTGTGTGTGTGTGTGTGTGTGTGTGTGTGTGTGTGTGTGTGTGCGTGCGTGCGTGCGTGTGCGTGTGTGCCCTCGGAAACACATATCATAAATGCATACGCATGCGCGGGCGGGTGCGTGTATGATATGTGTTTGTGGCATTACTGCGTATTCCTGGAACCTGCATATATTTCTCCAATTTTTTTTTTGTATAAATGTTGGAGAGGCGTCATACAATCCAATCACAGTATATACATGCCTGATATCGTTCATAGAGGGAGTTCAATCAAGGATTTAGAATTGAAACCTCACGATACGAACACAAGCCTCTTTTGCTTGTGAACAGACAAAAGAGTTCTCATCCCTCTTTTGTCGACCTCGGCGCATATATGTGGTTCCACATCGCCGCGTGGCAAGTTTTTTTTGCAAGGAGTGTCGATGAAGATCAGATTATTTGATTTAGGGGGTTAGGGTTTGGAATGTCATGTACCGTCGTAGATGATGAGGGCATGTTGATGTCACACGAAACATGCAAGACGATTGTCGTCGCGTTTTACGGGAAAAAATCCGAATCTTAACTTTACATGACTGTTGGACTTGTAGTGGAGTCAGCCTGTTCAGCTGAGAGTACACTCCCTTGAGGCTTGATGGGCTGCCAGCAAGCAGGACGCTGAACAGTCGCTTTAAAAATGTGATTTTAGGGTTTAAAGAATGTTTACCCTGGTGGTTGCTGACACATCACACCGAGAGCAGTCCACGGGATGGGGGAGCGGAGGGCTTTCATGTGAGTCGAACCGCCGGGATCTCAGAAGAGCTGGCCTTCGCAGCAGATCCACAGCCCTTCTCGTCCACCTCATCGCCACCAGACGCGCCGCAGGGCGCCGTGTTCCTCCACATCAGAGCCATGGCGCAGACGGCGCCCAGCAGCGCAACCGCAAGGGCAACCGTGCAGCCGAGAAGGATCTTGGAGAGGGTGTTCACTGGGGAGCAAGACTCTTCTGAATCGGTCCAGCTGTCGCCGCCTTCAGCACCAAACGCTATTGCCCCATCAAGCACGAGCGAGTTGGGCTGGTTGACGAGCGCGCCAAAGGGGACGGTGAAGTTGCTGAGGCATGCGTCGTTGACATCACACACGCGCTCAAGAGGGTTCATGAACACATTTTGGCAGAAACGCTCCTGTACGACAGACGAGTCGGTGACGTTCGGGTCGATATGGTGGCACTCTGCGGTGCGGCGCTGCATCCCGCAGGCACCAGAGCAGGCGCTCCACTCGTTGTAGCGCCAGCGGTAGTAGGTCTCGCCCTCGATGCCCACATAGTGAATGGGCTCCACGTCGACCCAGTCCAGCGCAGTCCCCCGCGCAGACACCTCCTGGTCGCCGTAGTCCTCAACGGCATTCGCAACAGCGCTGCAGTACTTATTCATATCGCCCTCGTCATCGTCATCATCACTCCAGAAATGAACACCATCCGCCAAAACGTTCTCATCAAAGCGGCCATTGTCCAAAATCACCCCCGAGAGGTCGACGATATCGATGCAGCTGCTCCTCCTTGACTCAACGAAGTCGCGAACCCTACGGTTGAGCCTCCTGATGCAGTCGTACCTCTTCATGTCCTCCCACTCCTCGCCCTCGAAGTCAGGCTCGGGGTACGAGGTAGGCAGCACTTCCTGCACCACGATCTGAGTGTCGGGCGAGTAGTGCTTCAAGACCCTGATAATGTCGATGATATTTTTAGCTGCGTCCAAGCCGTTGTCCTCGTCCGCGATACAGTCATTGACACCAATGGCGACATAGGCGACTTGGGGGGCGAGGCAGGTGTTGCCAAAGATCCAGTCCACCAAGGTGATGGCCCACTCGGTTTGCATTCCTGTCACAGGGTAGCGTATTTTTGGTTAAGGGTTTCATGCACTGCGAGCGAGAGTACAGCGAGGGAGGCATTGGTTGTTCGTGGCAAGAGCTAGGCAAGTTAGATTCACCTGAAATGCCAAAGTTGAGCCCCTTGTTCCTGTACTCGTTGAAGATCTTCCGGATGCAGGAGCGGTCGTTCCCGAGGTGGCGAATGATGGAGTCTCCGATAAGAACAGCACGGACCTGCGTGGCATTGGCAGGCACAGATTACAGATGAATTGCCTTTCATTAGTTTGTCTATTTGTTGTGCAGAAGGCTAGGCAGCAAAGTCGCAAGTGAAACGCACGTCTTCACAGTAACGACGAGACTGTTTGTAGAAGTCCTCCGCGTGGTCCTTCATGTCGTCCGTCACATCCCTCGACACACTGTAGCTCACACTGGGCTTGCTTCCCAGGGAACGGCACCGACCGCCGGACGACCCGCCACCCCCGCCACTGCTGTCGTCATCCTTGTCACTGTCATCCTTGTCACTGTCATCCTTGTCACTGTCGTCCTTCTCCTCGCTGTCATCCTTCTCCTCGCTGTCATCCTTCTTCTCGCTGTCATCCTTCTCTTCACTGTCATCCTTCTCCTCGCTGGCATCCTTCTCCTCGCTGGCATCCTTTTCCTCACTGTCGTCCTTCTCCTCGCTGGAATCCTTCTCCTCGCTGGCATCCTTCTCCTCGCTGTCATCCTTCTCCTCGCTGGCATCCTTCTCCTCGCTGTCATCCTTCTCCTCGCTGTCATCCTTCTCGCTGCTGTCATCCTTCTCCTCACTTTTATCCTCGTCGTCGCTAGTCTTGCGCTTTGCTTCGCTACTCTCGTCATCTTTCTTCTCCTCGCTACTTTCCTCGTCGCTGCGCTCAACCTTTTTCTCGCTGCTGTCATCTTTTTCGGATGAGCTATCAGCGTTGATAGTCAAGTCGGCTGCTGGAATTCGCCAGCTGTCCTGGTCTTCGGTTTCATCCTCGACGAAGAAGATGGAGTCCATCGTGAATTTGCTCGTTTTTGTGGCATTTAGAGAGTATTGCGAAAAGACTTGAGCGTCCGTAATCGGAAGAGTCGCCCCCACTAGAAGAACGGCCCCGACTGCAAAAAATAGAAACGCACCAGTGCGCCTGAGCTCCATTGCAGCAAACCTGTGGCCAAAGCAGCATTCCCCGCAATCAGTGAATCAACCAGTGAGACAGCTTCCCTCGGAGACAGTTATTATAATTGGCACTCAATGTGAAACGAGTTTGGGGACGGAAGCCTCGGCCCTCTCGAGTACATAATAGAAACACTGCTAGCCTGACAGAGAAACGTTGCCCCGACAACTATCTACCCCTGACAGCAGTGCAGTGCTCTACTGTGTCTAACCGTAAATCGAAACGAAGGGAGTGTGCACTCACAACATAAACTTCCTGCCACATATCTCAGAAAAACTCCGGAGTAGTCAAATCAAGGCGGCGGCCAGATTTCGGTTTGGGACGGGATGCCGCGGAGGGAAGACGCTGCCGGGGAGGAGATGTTCAGGGTATAGTAGCTTTCAATAAATCGACAAGCCGGAAAAGCTGGGGAAGCCTTTTTATGATGCTGCGGCGCAGCCTTGTAGCACGACAGTTTGGAATCGCGCGCACGGTACGGGTAAGTGCGAAAGCAATAAAACAGTGAACGGCGAATAACTATTTGGGCTGGCCCCTGACTCCGGGACCACCTCTCTGACGATAACAAAGATCGAGTCGGCATGGGTAGACCATCGAAAGCACAGTCAAAAGCAGAATTTTTGCTCGGTTAAGTCGCCGCGCTGGATAGAGAGCTTCTCCTTTGCCTCTCACCCCATCCCCCCCCCCCGCATCCCTCTTTCCCCGCCGCCGGTCCGGGGCGTCATAGATAGGCATCGCGGTCACCCACCTGGTCTCTCACCGTCACCGCCGACCTGTTCACCTTTACTGCCGCCAGGAATTCAGGACAATAAACTATTACAGGTTTGCGGCGAGAAACAGGTAGCAGCGTCCTGCCGAGCTCGCTGCCAGCAGGTTGACAGCACACGGAGGGTGATAGCGGAGAAGGGATGTGACCGAGGTTCTCGGCCGAGCACAGCTTTGGAGTGTTGCAACCATATCCCAATAACGGTATTTACGTCCATCGGTCTGTATCCCGTGAGCCGCGGCGTGGGGAATAGGCCAGTCTGTACATTACGCAGAGTGTCGCTTGTAACTAACACATTTTTCTTGCTTGAATAGAGGTACAAGTACTGACGGTGTTCGGGTACCGTTCGCCGTGGAAATAGTAGATTCTGCTTTAAAGTCGTGGGGGTTCGCGCCGACATGGGTGACTGGCCGTGGGGCCCATGATGCGCTGGCGGTACGTTTGGCGGTTTACCGTCGCTGCACGGGCACACGTACGAGTCGCAGTACTACGGCATTGTTTACAAGCTGCATGGGTTCAAGTTGCATTAATAATATACCTTCTTCCCATAAAGCCCGTTACTAGCGGCACGCATTTGATTACCCGCCACGCACTGCCGCGATGGCCATGCACCTCGATTGGGGGGTAGAATACTGATTTTCGAACAACACACCACGGCGCGTTGTTCACTGACGTGAGCACCTTTATCGGCACGCCCCAATTACTGCGGGCACCCACGTTGGATTTGCGGCCCATATTTTGCGGGCCGAAATTCGTGCATGTGCAAGTTATGCACGCCTCTATGCGTGGCTCGGTACACGTAGTGTCGCGACAAGCCGGGAGACTACTCGACAATGGATTCTCAACATGTTTGCATAATTGCACTAGTATCCGCCGACTGTGTTGCGCCCGGCCGTCTACGGAGCGGCGACAACGAGAAGAGCATGTCGTGTGCACTAGGTTTTCTTACCACGTGCCCGGAACTACAACCAAGGAGCACGGGCTAGGGACCTATTGGGCTTGAGGGGCGGTTGACTTGGAGTGCAAGCACCCTAGCGCGCGGATCCCTGGCTTTTGAAGCTTGCGCATCGCCGGGCGTGAAAAATGGCGGGGAGCTCTCAAAGTACCGTAGCACGGGCCTTTATTTGGCCTGCGGCAAATGGCACGGCACCATGCCATCATGGGGCATGAAATGGGCAACGCCGTGAATAGAAGAAATATAGAGCGCTGATTGTTGAGCGTATTGGCGGAGCGGTTGTGGGGGTGCCACATGTCTAGGGGTTGCTAGCCCCGCGCGAATGTGGCAAATGTTGAAACCCTAAGAACTTTAGTAGGTTGTACGAATCCTTGTATTTTACTTGGGGGGAAAACTTCCATTTGCAACTTGGTTTGCTCGAATCGGACACCGTACGGCAAAGTTAGGCTTTTTTAAGCCTCCCATGCTGTGGGTTTCCCGTCCCAATCCCAACCACGTCAAGCATCTTTAACGGCACAAGCCATCACACCCACGTGCTCCGATTTTTGCGGACAACATGATGGGATCATAAAGCTTCGTTTCATATAAATCCGCAGCTGCAGAATTTTGTACCGGCTGCGGTACAAATTATTTTTCGCGACATCCACGAATATGCACATCTTAACACTGGTGTTTCATATAAATCTGTACCCGCAGATCTAACAGATCCACGGATTTGATTGTGCGGACGCCTCGGGCGCCCGCAGATATCGAAGAATGTGTATCCGCTTCGAAGCGGGTGAACATATCGGACGAGCGATCCGCACAGTTTAAAAGTACTTCAATCCGCACATCAATATTCGGTATCGGCACGCGCTCCATGCAGCAGTTCCTTGCCCGCAGCGCAACGCAACAGCGGGGCAGTTCGGTCAATGACACCCTTCGAACTTCAAACGAGTGCGAGCGCTCGCCAGAATATCCTCACGCGCGCCATCAACAGTCAAGAGCAGGTAAGACATTGAGTAAGTCGACGTTTGCGGGTACCGGTAAAGGATCGGGTGTCCGAGCACGACCACGCGGAAGACGAGAGCGGTGGTTGTTAAACCGTGCACACACGATCAGTAAGGAAGGTAACTAACGCATACGTAGTTAAAATCACAGTCACGCAAAGGGACAGTCACAGAGACAACAAGCCCGAGGCGTGGTGTCGGGACAACAGAAGTGTTAGAGCAGAAGCCTAGCGACAACTTTGTACCAGTACAAACAGGTTATCGGTATGTCCGATCTAGACATGTACTAATCATATCTAGAATAGCTTACAGTAGCTATCTGCAACTAATAACTATAAGGTATTACTTACAACACTCCCCATGAAGGTAGCTACGGGATGAAGCGTTGCATTGGGTCTTGTCCTCCAAGGATTGCACTTCGGTGTCTTGTGAGTGCTGGTCCTGGGAGGGGCTTGGTGAACATGTCAGCCACCATCTGGTCAGTGGGGAGGTATCTCAACTTGATGGTTCCCTGCTCCACATGGTCCTTGAAGAAGTGCCATTTCATACCGATGTGTTTGGTCTTCTCGTTGACCAAGGCGTTCTGGGAGTACGCGATGGCGCTTTGGTTGTCCTCCCAGATGGTGGTGGTTTCGGTGATGGGGGCGTTAAGGATCTCCCCCATAAGTTGCCGGAGATGGAGTCCCTCCTTGGTGGCATCCGCCGCAGAGTAGTACTCGGCTTCACACGTGGATTGGGCCACACAGGTTTGTTGTTTGGACTTGTAACTGATGGGCCCGCGTCCAAGTGTGAATAGGTAGCCCGAACGGGACTTGCGGGTGCTGCTGTCGTTTGCCCAGTCAGCGTCGGCAAAGCCTGTGAGTTGGAGACTGTGGTCCGTGCCCCCCCCCAACGTCAAGCGCATGTCAATGGTGCCATGGAGGTATCGAAGGACCTTCTTCAGGGCCTGCAGGTGGGCTTCCGTGGGGGAAGCTTGGGCTGAGCCGAGGATGCTCAACGCCGTGGAGACATCGGGGCGCGTGCAGACGGCCGCGTACTGGAGACTGCCCAAGAGGCTTGGGTAAACATCCTTGGCCACGCCGGTGAGATGGGGCGAGGACATGTGCGCTAGGCCGGCGAGGAAGCCAGGGTCCATGGGAAGGGACGACGGTCTAGCGTCGGTCATGTTGTACTTGGCGAGGATGTCGCGCAAGTACTTGGATTGGTCCAAGGAGACGGTGCGTGCCGAGCGGTCACGGGTAATGTGCATGCCGAGTAATTGGGAGAGGTCGCCGAGGTCCTTGATCTTGAACCGTTCTCCGAGCTTGGCCTTGAACGATGCAAGCCATGCGGTATCATTGCAGGCTGCAGAAATGTCATCGACGTACAACGCGATCATGGCGAAGACGTGGCCGGTGCGGAAGATGTAGATGCAAGGGTCAAAACGCACTGTTGCCACCCATTGTCGACGAGCCAGGCACGGAGGAGCATGTTGAACTCGCGGGGGGACTGCTTCAGGCCGTAAAGGCAGCGCCTGAGGTGACACACTTTGGACGTGCCATCGCTGAAGCCGAGGGGCTGGCGGATGTACACGTCTTCCTTAATGGATGCGTAGAGAAACGCAGTGTCGATGTCAAGTTGGCAAAGCTCAAGGTCACGGGCGGCTGCGATGGTCAGGAAGAGACGCAGGCTGGCCATGCGGATGACAAGAGAGAATGTCTCAGTGTAATCTAGTCCAGCGCGTTGGCTGCACCCTTTGGCGACGAACCGCGCTTTGAAGCGGGAGGCGTCACCGGCGGTGTCAGACTTAACTTTGTAGATCCACATGTTGTTAACTACCATGCGACCCGGGGGAAGGTCAACGAGTTCCCAAGTGCCGTTGTCCATGAGAGAGGAGTACTCTTGCTGCATAGCGGCTTGCCACTGGGGGGCCTGGGCGCTGTCCAAGGCAGCTCGGTACGATTTCGGCTCCACACACTCCCGGGCGGACAGGAGGGGTGGGCAACCATTTCGCCGTAGCGTAGGGGATGAGAACGGAGCCGAGCTTGGCGAGGGGCGGCATGAGGGGGCATGGGGTCTGGCAATGGTATGTCGATGGGGTGGGATTGGAGTGAGGTGGCCGGTGCGTCATCCGAAGGGTTGGTGATGGTGGAGTCGACGGAGAGTTGTGCGCCGAAGCCCGGGGTGTCTTCCTGAAAGACAACATGGACGGAAGTGGTGATTCGGCGGGTTTCCGGGTTGTAAACGCGGTACCCGGGTGCGTCATTGGGGTAGCCGACCATGACGCCACGAAACGCCTTTTCACTGAGTTTTCGACGCAGTTTGTCAGGCACCTTGGCGAAGACGGTGCACCCGAAGACGCGAAACTTGGAGGCGTCAGGCACAGACGACGTGAGGAGGGTGAGTGGGATGCCACCAGTGGGGCCGACTGAGCGACTGTACGTGCGGTTGCGGAGGTACACAACAGTGCTGACAGCGCATGACCACATGGAGTTGGGAACGGCCATACTGTGGAGCATCGCTGACGCATTGTCCCGGATAGTGCGCCAAGGACGTTCGGCTTTGCCGAGCATGTGGTGGGCGTATGGGGCAGAGAACTGGACCCCAACGCCGAGCTGTGCGCACATCTGGCGGGTTGTTGCAGCCTCAAAGACAGAGTCCGAGTCAAATTTTATGATTGGTGCAAACGCGCCCGATTGGGAGTGGTAACGTGCATGCATGTGCTTGATGTCGAGGAGGATGTTTTCCAACTCCGAGCACGCATCGTCTTTGGACTTGAGGAACCGCACCCACATGTAATGGGTGTGGTGGTCAATGACGAGCAAGCAGTAGCGGAGGCCATGTGGGGAGGGGACGTTGACCGGTCCCCATAGGTCAGAGGAGAGGTTGAGGAGGGGACGAGAAGGTTTCGCGCATGCAGCGGTGTTGCGCGGTGCAGCTGTGGCCTTGTGTAACAAGCATGAGTCGCAAGAGACATTGGTTACAGAGCTGGTTAACGCAGGGCTAGTCGGGACACCGTGCGTGTGCTGGGCCCGCAGGCTTTGCATGTTTAGGTGTCCAAACCGACGGTGCCACAGTATAGGGTCGCACTGGGCAGCAAGGGCAACACTAGGGGAGGGAGAATTCACTGTCATCGTGGAGGTACTGGGGGGGGGCTCTGGCTGGTGGGGGAGGAGGTAGAGGCCGTTTCCGGAGGGCTCTAGCACACCCATTCCTGTGGGCACCACAAGCAAACCAGTGTCAGAGTTAGAGGGGAAGATGAATTCACAACCGCTGTGGGTCTGCATCCAGCTGACACTAAGTAACCGGCCGATGCGCTGAGCAGAGCGAGAGGACAAGTCAGGGGTGTACAACGCATGGACAGTGCGGTGAATAAGTACGCCTGTGTCAAGGCGGACTGAAATTCGGACGGAGCCACTGCCTTTGACGTCAACACCAACCCCGCCAACGCGCGAGGGAGCGGAGGGGGGTGTGAATCGTACGAAGTCGCCTTTAAACGCGGTGAGGTTGATCGAGCAGGCGGAATCGACTACCCAGTACTGTGAGAGGTTACGACCGGGGGTGAGGGAGGAGGAGAAGGCTACGGAGCTGAAAGGCACACTCACCTCGGTGTCATCGTAATCATCCGTGCACTCCTCGAGGGTAGGCAAACTGTCAAAGTCATCGGCGGGGACGTCGCTCAGCACAGCGGCGTGCGCAGAGTGAGAGCCACCAGCAGGGGTGCCGTACTTCTGAATGATCATTTTGCGCTTCGCGAGTGTCCACCGCAAGAGGGCGTCATCCGGGGCATTGCAAGAGGACAAGATGTGGTCCGGGCTGCCGCAAGTGGAACACTTGGTGGGCATGACGCGACCACCGCGAGGGACACGTGGAGGGTGGCCTCGACCGCTGTGTGATCCGCGGCCAGCAGCGACAAACGCGGAGATGGGAGGCGGTGAGGTGTGGGGAGCTGTTGCGGCCGGGGCGTCGTCCTCGTCCATATTGTGCGCCAGGTGGAGGATGCTGGCCATCACGTCATCAGCGGACAGCAGGTAGTCTGTGTCGAACGCGTTGATGACGCACTGTTTGGCCTGACCGTGTGGGCCGTTGCTGGAAATACCGCGCAGCATGAGGAGACCGAGGTTGTGGGGGTGAATGGCAGCCGAACCATCAACCATCTGACATGTCTCGTTGTAGTCGTCGAACGTCTGTCTCATGTAGTGGACAAAATCACTGAGTGACTGTCCGGGGCGTTGTCTAACCATCAAGTTGTCCAGCAGCGACAATGAGCGAGCAAAGGACCGACTGTCGAGACGTTCACACAGAAGGTCCCACGCTGCCGCTGCGCAGTCAGGACGTGCTGGGGAGACGCACTTCATCGCTTGGTCGGCGCGTGGGTTCGCGCTAGCTGCATGAAGGAGCAGGGTGTAGGCGTAGTGTTGCGCCGGTTCGTCTAACATGACGCGCGAGTTACAACAAAAACCGGCGCATACGGTACATGTTGTAAACAATTTCAATGACGCCCGAGTCGCGGATGGCCAGCTGTGGGATGAGGTAAGTGGCCTTGATGGAGAGGAAATTAAGGAAGTTCCTCTTCCACTGCTTGAAGTCCGTGGTGGGCCCCATGGTAGGGACCGACATCTTCATGGACCGGTTGAGGGCGTCCTTGTCGAAACCGGTGGCCTCGTGGGCCGCGTGGCCGATGACCACCGGGTCAATGGTGGGGCGACGCCCGCCACGGGTGGTGTGCCCACCTCGCTGTGTAGGATGCGAATGCCAGCCAGGAAAGGGAGGCGGTGGTCCACCGGGGAAGGGAGAAGGTGGGCCGCCGGGGAAAGGAGAGCGGCCGGCCATTGAAAGCGGGTGGCCGTACGGGTGCGGATGGCCACGGGAGGCGGGGACGCGGGGCGGCGGTGCCTCCGGGAAAAAAGGTCCGGGATCCGGGAGGGCATACCCTGCAGGAGGGTACGGAGGGGGTGGTGGTAGGTGTTCCGCGGGCAGTCCGTGAGGCTGTGGGGCGGTGTGCGCATCGTGGCGGCGGAGTGCGACATGGGGGTCGCCAACCGACGATGCAGCGAAAGCAGCATCGTGGGCCGGCTGCGCGTCCAGCCGAGTGCCGGGAAAGAGAGATGCGTGTGTTGGGGGGTCGGAGGAAAGGAGGTTCAGAGAGTGGTTGTCGCGATGGGGGTCGAGCTGCGCGTCGTGACGACGCACAGCGAAAGAGGGGTCCGCAGGGGCAGCAGCAGCAACATCAGCAGCAGCAGCAGCAGCAGCAGACTGAGCGTCTAGGCGGGCGTTTATGAGCGCCATTTGCTGCAGGACGAGTGCGAGGGTATCAGGGGTGGGACTGACAGAGCTCTGCGGAGAGCCGAGGTCAGGGGAAGCAGGAGGCGAATCAGGTGGATTGTGGAATCAGACAGAGCGAGTTTTTGGCGCCATTTCGACACTGGGCGAGAAAAAGAAAAGAGCTGAATAAACAGGCAGCGGTAAAAACCGCTAGCCGGACGTGTGCCTAACAGCGTTATGAAGAGAGACGGCCTGATGCCCGCCGACCCCTCGGCCTGATGCCCCGGGGTGTCTCAAAGCACCTTTTTTGTGTCCTCCACCCAGTGTGGGGCACAAGTCGGGGCCACGGCCAATGCGGGTGGGACGATGCGGCGGCGGCTGAGTCGCTACGATAATATATTAATTAATACAGTAATCTAAGGATGTCGTGCACTCTGTATATGTATAGTCACCCGATAGTGCGCCCCCCCCCCCCGGTCTCCAGCTTGGACCGGTATGCACCATGTCCACACATGACGAGTGCGTCGGTGTGGGTGGCTGTCTGGCGTCCTCGAGCGGCTGACTTAGGTGGGATGGAGGGTGGGTTTGTTTGTTTTTTAAACGCTGATTATACTGGCGATACCGCCGACTACATGATGAAAGTACTAGGTATCTATGTAAACTTGCCTTCTTCGGGAGAGGTGGCGATCGCAGCTCGCCGAACCATGTTGTCGCGCGTGAGTGACGTGAGGCGGGGGCCCATAACATGTTAAACCGTGCACACACGATCAGTAAGGAAGGTAACTAACGCATACGTAGTTACAGTCACAGTCACGCAAAGGGACAGTCACAGAGACAACCAGCCCGAGGCGTGGTGTCGGGACAACAAAAGTGTTAGAGCAGAAGCCTAGCGACAGCTCTGTACCAGTACAAACAGGTTATCGGTATGTCCGATCTAGACATGTACTAATCATATCTAGAATAGCTTACAGTAGCTATCTGCAACTAATAACTATAAGGTATTACTTACAACAGTGGTGGAAGGTCTCACGAAGTGCGACATACAACCCAACAAGTGCACGGAGCGAGGTGCATAAAAGGAAGGCGCGAACGGTGTGTGCGAGGAGGGTGAGGAAGGCGGCGGTGAGGAGGTTGGTCAATGCCGGCTCATCTGACACGCCGACGAGAATATCGCATGGTTTTGCGCGGCCATCGCCCCAAAAAGTTTCACATGCAGCGTACCCGCCTACCCGGTACCGCGATGGCTAGCGCAAAGAAGCTTGGCGTGCGCGGGCATGGCGGCGTCATGGCCTCATGGGAGGCAGCGATGCTTGTGTAATATGTATTTGTAGCGGTTGCAACGGCTATACGTATCTGCGGCTGCGGAAATATATGAAACGCGCCTTTCGAGTACCTCGTTTCCGGTTGCAGAAGGACCTAAATGTACAAATTTACTGCACCTGTGGTATTTGTACACCTGTCTGCAGGAACGGCTACGGATTTATATAAAACGAGGTCTAAGAACCGCATGTTTTGTCGCCCATTTCGGGAGTATTCACGAGCCAAAGTGTGGGAAATCCGAATTTCGGGGCGGCCGAATCATGGTATACCCCGAAGTCGGGGTTGGGCCGCAAACCCTAATACATCATATCGTAGCCGTGACGGGCCCCATTTGTACCCCACTTCCCCCTTAGCTTCACGGTCAGCACAAGTGACGGTCCGCCTTTTCAACGAGCTAAAGTATATCTAAACCCTAGAAACCCTACATTGTAAACACCCGCCCTACGCGAAAGGCCCTATTTCACTAGTAACGGACTTTATGGGAAGAGCGTATGCGAGTAGCCCATAGTTGTATCTTGTGACGGCGCCCGCCGGCGGCGCATCGGCGGCGGCCCCGGAGGGGGTTGCGCTCGCACACCCGTCGGCATCCCCTCACCTCCCCGTGGTGGGCGCCGGAAACCCCGTAGCCGTGCCAAGCCTGGCACGGTAGGGGGCTAAGAGGGCCGACAGCTCGATCCGCAGGATCAACATTAGTTGGGGAAGCCTTGTACATAGGGCTTTTGAATAAATATTTTTTGTGCAATACCGGCACCAAGATCTCCCGCTCGGCCCGTCCGATATGTTTTTCCGCGGTCATATACTACTGAATATAGTCCTACTTCGAGGGGGTGGGGCTTGTACTCCATGAGCGTTTGATGGCGAGGAGGGTACGGCCGGATCAGCGGTGGGAAGCAGGTGTTGGAGCTGGTGATGGCCAACCGGGAAGTACGCCAAGAAAGGGCGCTCGCTAGCCGTCGACCAGCCATGTGCCAGTCGAAACTTCCCGGGGGGAGAGGCAAGACATGGCACAGGCCGGTGGCTGGTCGCGGGCGGAAGAGCGGTTATACGAGTCGGCGGCGATCCTCATGAACAGCCGCCTCCGGAAAGCCATGTACGGAGGGCTTTTTTGGAAACTAAACTAATGTCTGTACCCGGCGTCGAGCTAGTTGGGGAGAAAGTTGTACGGCAAGGCGCTCACTAGCGAGCCGCTACGTCGACAAGATGCATCTCCCGGGGGGAGGAGTAAGCTTGGGCGGCAAGGAGGCCGGTCGCGACGGAAGGAGCGACACGATTTGGCGACGACGACCTTCCGGGACGGTCATTACCCCCACCCCTCACACCCTCTCACCCCCTTTCTCTCTGTCCTTATCACCCCCTTAGACCCCTTTATTCTCTCTCTCTCCCCCTCCTCACCCCCTTTCTCTCTTTATCTCCCTCTCACCCCTTTCTTTTTCTTTCCCCTTTAGACCCCTTTCTCTCTCTCTCTCTCTCTCTCTCTCTCTCTCCCCAAAATTGAACACGGTGCATGGTTCAAGTAAGGGAAGCAAGATAATAGTGTGGTTATAGTGACCACAAGCATGACAGATGGGATGGTGGTGGTGACTAATCGAGTGGAGCAGGAGCGCGATGCGCTCACTGTAAGACGGATGGAAGGGAACAATACTAACCATGAGTGGGTGTTGTAAGTAGTACCTTCTATTTATTAGTCGCAGATAGCTAATGTAAGCTATTCTAGATATGATTAGTACATGTCTAGATCGGACATACCGATAAACTGTTTGACTCGGTACAGAGCTGTCGCTAGGCTACAGCTTTAACACTTTTGTTATCCCGACACCACGCATGTAGTCTGGTTGTCTCTGTGACTGTCATGTTTGCGTGACTGTGACTGTAACTACGTTTGCGTGAGTTATTTTCCACAGTAACCGAGTTTGCATGGTTCAACAGATTATGGGCCCTCTGCGTTTACTGCGGGGTTTACTAGGGCACCGGCCGGAGTTCATGAGATGATGTCCATTAAGGGGGAGTGTTAACATATCCCTCCGTAGGGCTACTAATGGACACATATGTACGCTAGACTCCGGGGGAGTCCTTGCCCTCCACCTATAGGTGTTCGCTATAGGTGTTCGCAGCTTATTCGCGATGCGATGCGATGGGCTCATATGCACAATATGTTCCTATCGGGTACCGACTTTTGGCGGTACTTGGATAAGGCGTACAACTCCGTCCCGGGAAGCGGCGGTTCTAACCCCCTTCATGCCATTCCGTGTGTTCATGGATTAACACAGGTTAACATAGGTTATATGGGCCCCCGCCTCACGTCACTCACGCGCGACAACCTGGTTCGGCGAGCTGCGATCGGCAGCTCTCCCGCACAAGGCAAGTTTAGATAAAACCGTGGTACTTTCACCTTGTAGTCGGCGGTATCGCAAGTAAAAATTGCGATTTAAACCCCACCTCCACCCCTCTTACGTCAGCTACTCGACGGCGACAGACAGCCACCCACACCGACGCACTCGTCGTGTGTGGATAGGGTGCACACATGTCCAAGCTAGAGAAGGGGGGGGCGCACTATCGAGTGAATATGCATCCACATTTTGCACGACAACCCTAGCTTACCTCTTTATTTTAATATTATATCAGCGCCTCAGCCGCCATCGCAGCGCTCCACCTATCTTGGCCTTGGCCCCGACTTGTGCCCCACACTGGGTGGAGGATACAGAAAAAAGTGCTTTGAGACACCCCGGGGCATCATGCTGAGGGGTCGGCGGGCATCATGCCGTCTCTCTGAAACCACTGTTAGGCACAAGTCCGGCTAGCGGTTTTTACCGCTGCCTGTTTTTTTATTCTACTCTTTCTTTTTCGCCCTCTGTCGAAATGGCACCGAAACTCGCCATGCCGACTCTCCGCCTATTTCGCCTCTTGCTTCCCTTGACCTCGGCTCTCAGCAGAGCACTCTCGTTCGCACCCCGGATACTCTCGCGCTCGTCCTGGAGCAAATGGCGCTCCTTACCGCCCGCCTGGACGCGCAGTCGGCCGACGCTTATGATGTTGCTGCTGGTGCTGCTGCGGCTGCTAATACCGACACCCATGTCGCTCAGCGCCATCGCGATGCGTAGCTCGAACCCTCTCGAGACGGCCACGACGTGCACACCCTCCCCCTGCTTGGCTACGCCTATCCGGACGCACGGCCATCGCTACAACAACCGTTGCAGATCATGTTGGCAACCCCACCGTCGCACAACGCCGTCCCGATGCGCAGCGCGAGCCCTCGCGTCCCGATGCGCACCACGAGCCCTCGCGTCACGAGCTACCGGTGGAACACCTCCCACCTCCCCCACCATGCCCCCCCGCCGGATATGTCCTTCAAAGCCCCGGACCTTCTTCCCGGAGGCGCGCCCCCACCTCGTCCCTCCCTCCCGTGGCCACACGGACCCGTACGGCCCGCCGCATACCATGACCGGCCGCTCTCCCTTTCCCGGTGGTCCACCTCCTGCCTTCCATGGACGGCATTCTCCCCCGGCCCAGCGTGGCGGCCACTCTAGACGTGGCGGTCGTCGCCCCACTATTGACCCGGTTGTCATCGGCCGAGCGGCACACGAAGCCCCCGGCTTCGACAAGGACGCCCTCAACCGGTCCATGAAGATGTCGGTCCCCATCATGGGCCCGACCACGGACTTTAAGCAGTGGAAGAGGACCTTCCTTAATTTCCTCTCCATCAAGGCCGCATATCTCATTCCGCAGCTGGCCATCCGCGACTCCGGCGTCTGGATGGACGAACATGCGCAACACTACGCCTACATGCTGCTCCTCCATGCAGCAAGCGCGAATCAGCGCGCTGACCAGGCGATGAAATGCGTTTCTCCGGCCCGCCCTAACTGCGCCGCTGCCGCGTGGGACATTATGTGTGAACGCCTCGACTGTCGGTCCTTTGCTCGCTCCATGTCCCTCTTGGATAACCTGATGGTCAGGCAGCGCCCTGGCTAGTCACTACACGACACCACCATACTATGCACTCCCAACGGCCGCGTGGTCACCACCCTTAACGGCCCCCGCTTCCGCCACCTATTTCAACTCTTCCGCCCCGACCTTTCGCAGCACACGTTCGAAGAGGAGGTCTACCACCTCCTCACTCGACTAGGCTCCCGCTCAGAAATCCACTCACCCTCACCCGCCACCACCACCCGTATTAGATGGGCCACTAGAGAGGACCTCCTCACAGCTCTCCGCCACACATTCCACATCCAAACAATACTCTACTCCGACCCCCTCAACAAATCCCTACACTCTCACACCTACCACTCCCTGTACCCCGAAGACATAGTCTTCTCATCCAGAGGCAGCAATGCCCCACACACATGGCACGGCACCAACATCGCCAACCCAGAATACGACCACGAATGCATGCGCCGCGCCATGGAACACGCAATCACCAGCGCACACCTCACAGCCTCTCACACACCCTGCACAACCATCCTCATACTCCCCCGGTGGGAACACACACCATACCGCCACTCCAAATACATTAACTCTCCATACACACACCACCTATACACCCTTCCCAATGACGCAAACACCTTTCTACCCCCAGACCAACACACAGGCCACCCCACCCCTACCCCATTCGGAACACGTCGGATGGTCGACATCTACCTCGTCGCTAACCCCCTAGCCCTCTCCACCCTACCCTCACACACAGCCATGACCGCACTCCACAGCACTCTCGAGTCTATCCACGACACTCACCTCCCCAACCCCAGCATCACCATCCCACTTCCACACCTCACCGAGTTCTACTCACCACACTCAACAGGCATCTACCACCTCCCCCCCAATCCCACTCACCCCCTTACCTACCCCCTCCATGAACGCATGCAACTAACATACTCCCCCACCAAAGGAAGTTTTGCTTGGAATTGGCAAGACTTCGTTTACACAGACGGCTCCAAGAAGGGCGGCAACTCCCCCCTCGGAGCAGCCGCCACCCACCCCGCCTCGGACACCCGCATCAAAATTCTGGTGACCTCTACCCCTCCCTCCCACACTATAAATCGCGCTGAGTTAACACGCATTGACATAGGCCTCCAACTTGGCCAAACCCATCTCCTACATACACTGCGTACTCCCTCCGCCTCATTCAAGCTACTTAAACTGCCCATCAGCCTACAAACACAACATCCACCGCGACACACTCCTCTCCATCATACACACCCTCAAAACCCGCTGCGACGCAGGCACCCGCACACACCTCGTTAAATTAAAGCACACAACCGCTCCCTAGGAAACGACCTCGCATACACTCTAGCTAACCAAGTCGCGGATGGACACTTACCCGACGCAACTTACACCACAGGCTGAGACGTGTCGATAGGCAGCTGGATCTGGCCATACACCCTCATTCCACAGACCCTAGGGGAACCCATACCCTACACATACACCAACCTCAAAGCTGACGCTCACACCTACAGCACCAAACACACACACACACACCTCTCGCGAACATCCAAACACGGTGCCCTCCTCGCCCACGCCGCGGAGGACGGCGCCGACTTCTCTTTCCACAAAAAACACACAACACTCACCAACATCCAATTCACCCACAAGCAAGAATTCATGTGGGGAGTCCACAACACCCGCCTTCTCACACGCAACCTCACCCTGCGCTGCCCCATGTGTGGCCAATTCACTAGCAATGGCCACATGGCCGGTAACTGCCCCACCATGTCTGGCCTAAGACAGGACCGACACAACGGCGCGCTGCAACTCCTACTCTCCTTCTTGGAACGCCACAACGGAGGTCGATGGGAGACCATCACTGCGGACTTCGGTAGCAAACCCATCAAATCATTCACACCCCCCACACCCACCCACACCCCTCTTGACTGTCACCCCCCCACCCCACTCACATGCCCACCCGCCTTGTTGCTGCTGACGAAGGTCTCTCACCCGACTCCCTGACCTCGTGCCCAGCCATCCTCCCCCGTGAGATTCTCCCCCCCGCGCTCCGACCCCCCGCACACAAACCCGACTTTATCCGCCTTCTCGGACCTCGATCCGTCGGTCACACAAACGGTCGCCGCCGATACTCATCGATAAAAAAGATCCTGATAGGGGAATGGAAGTATTGCACGGACAATAACCCCTCCCAAACAGCTCATCTCATACGTACCAAATACACACCCCTTGCAAACGCCATCTGGAGCCAATGGCCAAGCACAGTGGTAGACATCCTCCCCATCGTCATGAGCCGCACGGGTACACCGCACTCATCCACCATCGCAAGTCTCACCTCCCTACTAACCGCCCGCACAGCCCTCATGACAAAGTCATCTCCAAGGCACGACTCGACACGTCTCGCATCCTTGCACAACTCCACGCACACACTGTCCAATGGCTACATCATTGTGGCGGTTAGCCTCCTCAAGCTAAATGCTAGCACAAATCAGTTCTAATCTGTCTAGTTCTGTCGTTGCAAGATGGCAAAATGATGTTGTCGAGAGACGATGGTGAAAGATGTTTCACTGCTGTACTTAAGCAATATATGTTGTAAGTGAACAATGGAATTGTTAAATGGTTCTGTCACCTCCCTCTACTGCACAGGGCTTAAATAGGTTTCTGCCCAAATGGTTAACGCCTCGTAGCTTCGCTTACGTGTCAGGCGTTAGGGCTGTCTAACCGTCGTCATCTGTCCTGAGACGCGGCTTGCCTAGCATTGGGTTTCACGACGCGGCCTCTTCTGCATCGAAGAACTCGCTTAGGCGCGACATCTAGCTAGTTAGATTAACTATGCGTATCTGTATGTACCGGGAGGTACTGGTCGTACTTTAGCATCAGCACCCTTATGAATATTGCAGTAGCGACGTACCCACGTTTGTACGTCCGTCCGATGGAAAAGCACGAATTGGAATCAGTAACGAGTACATGTACAGTGTCCTGCAATGTACTGTTGCAGGACTATACTCGTCACACTCGTACCCTCCCCCTCTTGACAGATCTATGAGGCCGCCGCGAGGCCGACCTCCGTGGTCTAAGCTCCTTTACTAAAGCAATTACTGAGACTCAGGAATGCGCGCTGGGTGAGCGTGCATGAAGTCGATGTACGCATGAGTCTTGGCAAACTTGTGCCATTGGGGCGTCTCCAAGAAATCTTGTAACGCTGTGGTCCGGTGTACCTCGTTTAACCGGTGCCAAACAGGTGGAATGTCGTCATCGTTGAAGTGCGTCATGAAGAGCAGATATTTGCCTCGTCGTCCAGGTAGCGACTTGATGCACACAGCAGAGATGTGCGAGACATCAAACTCCTCGTCGTCTCCTTCAGGAGCAGTTACTGGGACAGCTGGTCGTAGCGGAGCAGTAGAGCAGGGTCGCAAGTTGTTAACATGGAACACATGATGTAAGCGTACTGTCGCTGGAAGTTTCAATCTGTAACTATGTTTCCCAATATGCTCCTCCACTGAAAAAGGTCCAAGGTGTATGTCTCTGAGTTTCCGGTTCGGTTGTCCTCGGAGAAAAAGGTTTGCTGTGACGACTGACACCTTGTCTCCTCTGGCGAAGTGTGGCGCTGTAGACGATTCTGTGCGTGCTTGCATCTCGTCCTTGTGTAGCTGTAACACTGAGCCTACCAGAGTATGCACTTCATGTAACAATGTTAAATATTCTGTTGCGTCTTGCGAAAGTGAAATCGACGGTCGCATGTTGAATAGTAGGTCAGGAGGCTCCTCAGGAGAGAATCCGAAATTAGCCTCAAACGGTGTGTGCTCAATTCCGAGTGCACGCGAAGCGTTGTACGCAAATTCCACTTGTGGTAGTAGCGTAGTCCAATCAGAGCCATCACAGCAACAGAAGCAACGAAGAAGCTGCTGAAACGTGCTGTTCACGCGTTCTGTCAGTCCGTCGGTTTCTGGATGTCGGCTGGAAGACATGTTTAGACGCGTTCCGAGGCGTCGCCAAAGTGTCTGCCAGAAGGCACTGACGAATTTTGGGTCGCGGTCGCTAATCAGCACACGGGGTAGTCCATGTAAGCGGTAGATTCCCTGTAAAAACAAAGTTGCAGTTTCTTCGGCAGTAATCGTCTCTGTGCACGGCAGGAAATGGGCCATTCGAGTTAGATGGTCTACTACAATCAGCACACAGTTAAAGCCATTGCTTTCAGGCAAGTGTGTCAAGTAGTCAAGACCAACTGTATGCCTCGGTCTGGGTGGAACAGGCAGAGGGCAAAGAGTCGCTGCCATCTGCGGTTTAATCTTCGCTCTGCGACATACGACGCAGCGTTCACAAAAGTCTTTAACGTCTTGGCGAATTCGTTTCCACCAGAATTTGTCGAGTGCTTTAGCAAGAGTGCTCGCAACTCCTCTGTGACCAGCTAACGAACTTTCGTGCAGCTCTGTGATCAATCGCAGTCGGAGCTAAGAGTTCTGCGGAATACATAGGCGATCGAGGCGCCCAAAATATCCGTCTCTGGCTTCAATCCGGTTGTCTTTTGTCCACTCACCCTCGTCCCCATAAAACGAGTCTTGTGAGAACCCCTCGCGAATGAGATCAGCGATCTCAGGGCTCAGCTGCAGCGCGTTAACAGTCAGTAAATTTAAGTGCGCGTCTTCAAACAGCAGCTGGGACTTCCGTCGTAATTCTCGATCCGACGGAACCTCGCTATCCCAAAATAATGGATCTGTGGCCTGAGGTACGAAGTCTGGACGCCGGCTTAACGGGTCAGCTTCATTCAGAGCTCCCTTGCGATATGTCATCGAGCCCGCAAACGGTTGCAAATCCCGCAGGTATCTTGCTTGCCGCTTGTTCAACCTGTTGTTCGGTTGCCTGAGCAGATGTCGAAGTGTGTCGTGGTCTGTTACGACAAGGAATTTAGAGCATCCGTCAAGATAGCACCTCCAATGCTTGACGGCTTCGCATACGGCCAAAGCTTCTAAGTCGTACGCAGAGTAAGTGTTACCACGCTCACCTGGATTCAGCTTACGCGCCCAGTAAGAGACTAGTTGAAGACCTCCTCCTTGGTCTTGCAACAGGACTGCTGCAATCCCCACTGTCGAAGCATCTGTAGCCACGGTGAACGTCGCGTCCGAGCTGACCTCCGGAAGGATCAGGCATGGCGCGGAAATGAGCCGTAACTTGAGAGTCTCAAAGGCTTCCAAATAGGCAGGCGTCAGCGTAACTTTCTGTGGCTGGGACTTCCGCAGTAAGTCCGTCAATGGAGCCGTAAGGTCGCTAAAATGGTGTATAAATCTGGCGTAGAAGTTGCAGAATTGCACGAAACTACGAACCTCCTTCTGCGTCTTGGGCACTGGCCAGTCTGCAACGGCCTCGACTTTCTTTGTGGAAACCGAAATTTTACCGGCTCACACAGTATAGCCCAGGTACTCCATTTCTTGCAGTCCGAAGAAGCATTTCTTAAGGCGTAATTTCAAGCCCTCCTCCTTAAATCGTTGTAGCACGAGACGTAGGTGCTCCAGGTGCTCCTCCAGAGTTTGACTGTAGATACAGACGTCATCGAGGTAGATTGTAACGAACTTATGTAAAAAGTCGCGTAGTATGTCATTCATCATCCGCTGAAATGTAGCCGGCGCATTGCACAGGCCAAACGGCATGGCGACCCATTCCATTAAGCCATCAAGGGTCTGAAATGCCGTCTTGTGAATGTCCTGGTCACGCACTCGAACTTGCCAGAACCCAAAGGCGAGGTCGAGGTGTGTGTAAAAATTCTCGTCCTTAAGTTCGTCAAGGGTGTCGTCCACACGCGGAAGTGGGTAAGCATCTTTACGTGTAACCTCATTAAGGCCACGGTAGTCAATGCACAGACGTAGCGAGCCATCAGCTTTCCGCACAAAAAGAATTGGCGAGCCAAACTCACTGTAACTGGGACGGACCAGACCAGCCTCCACCGCGTCTTTGAGCTGTCGATTTAGCTCAGCGCGCTCTGCAGGTGACAATCTGTTCAACCGTTGGCGTCGCATCGGGTCAGCTGTTTCAATGGGATGATCCCACTGTCGGCTTACATGTGGAGAGTCGACAGGTTGCAGTAACTCCGGGAAGTCATCGAAGAGTAACGACCGGAAGTTGTCACGTTGTTTTGCAGTTAGCTCCTCACCATTGTGAAAGTCAGTTACTTGTTCAACGGCTGACGTAAGTTCAATGACGTAAAATTAAGCATGACGTCCCCTGCTGCGGCGCGTCTTGCGCATGAGTTTCTGAACTTTAGTAGACGACAGTAGCAAACACTCAGGGCGTCGTTCCTCGAGTGTAGTCTCCACAGCAGTGCCATCCATCAGTGTAAAAACTCGGGTTGTACCAAATTGTAAAGAGGGCTGTTCGTCATCAAGCCATGGTAAACCGAGGATTAAATCAGCTGCACGTAAATTACGTAAGACGTAAAAAGTCCGGTGAAATTCGTGTCGAGCCAGCTCAAAAGTAACATCGCACACTGTAGAAAAAGTCACTCGGTGTCCGTTGGCGAGTCGAACTGGGGTCTTAGACACATGCTTCCGAGTCTGTAAAGCAAAGCGTCGTACGAAGGCCTCTGACACGAAATCAAGTGTCGCAGCGCAATCCACTAGTCCAGAAATCAGGTGTCCACCTTCAGGAGTTTTCACGGTCAGCTCAGTTCGAATTAACGGGCGAGCTTCCGTGAGGTCAGTCAGTAGGGCTGTAGCTGGCGGAGAAAATTGTTGTATCGTAGCGATGGACTGTTCCGCGTCGCCAGAAGGTATAGGTGTCATAGTCTACGACGATGACGCTGGAAGATTACAGTATTAGCAAGTAATATCTGCTGATACTTGCCATTAATAGCGGTATTCCCTCTAAATAGCAACTACGTATCTTTAGATACAGGGCTGTAATGATGTTAGGAATTGTACATACTAATAAAGGGTCGTATGTATGACGAGAATAGCGACGAAAGGAGCGAGCTCGTCATATTAGAATTATTGTACAAATAGAATATTTAGTACCAGTACCGGAAGCGTGGGATGGTGAATAATTATACCCGCACCGGTTCTAGAATTAGCTAGAGGTGAAGTCTCTAGAGACTTCTGCAGTGTCGCTGTGCTGCGATAAGATAATAGTCTATAGTAATACTAGCACACGAAATTGGAATTGGTAGCTTTTTGGTACCTTCGACCGGACGCCTATAAATTTAGCGACCGGCACATTTGCCAGGGAGTCACTCGGGTTACCGTTTATCGGTAGAACTGTAAGAACCCCTCTTCCAATCATCCACTCTATTATTCCTTCCACTAGGAAACGATCCAGAAAATGGGCCTTTGATGCCGCTCGTCCTGCTAGAGGGCGAGTGGTACCACAACAGTACGGTGGGTTGGTCAGATGCTGTCGATGGTGTCCAGTCGTAAAACGCACAATCTGCGTCGACTAACCACAGCTGTACAGGCCAAGGAGCTGGAGCAACCACCTCCTGTTGCGCTGGGTTCTCCAATGACTGACGAGTAAAAAGCTGTGTCCGAGCTGGGAAATTATTGGTAGAGTTCTCAGTGCTTAGTCAGTTGAGCAAACTTCGCCTACTTTGGTAGTACAAATACAGCCATCGTAGATGTCGGAGATGTTCGACGACAATCCTCACAAAGTGCTGTGCAATCGGCTCAGCTATCTCTTATGGTGGATTAATGAACACCCGTTCTCCTGACAAATCCCTCTCAAGAATCGAGTCACTCGGCGAACAGTGAGGTAAGTCACCGTGCGAGTTTAGACCTTCATCATCTGCACATCCCTCCAATGTGAAGTTGAATCGTGCATGCAGAGGGTCAAAAACTGAGTCAACCAGTTTCCAATCAATTGAACGTCCGGTTACATGTTTACGACTTTGTCTCTGCTTTGTGTGACGGCGACGACCTGCTACTAGCGTTGCAGGTGTCGCGATTGTAGTCGATGGAGATGCCGAAGGTGTTTCGACGACCTCTGTCGCTAATAGTGTTTCAGAACGAACAGTAGATGTAGCCGGCTGCTCCAGTTCGCTGGTAGAACAACCTTGCCACCATCATTGCTTCTTAGACTGCTGTGACTCCATCGGTGCATTGCCCTTCCACTCCGGGCACTGAAACAGTCGGTGTCCCTTCTTGTGGCACTTGAAGCACAGTCCCTCCTCCATGTGCCGCTTGCGCTCCTCAGATGTCATCGCATTAGCGAGAGTGTTGAAGTCAACGCGGCCAGTGTTTGAAGATGGTTGACCACGGTCACCACCATTGTTGCCTCCACGTCCACGTCCACGGCCTCGACCACGGCCACCACCATTGCGCTTCCATATCTTAGAAGCTTCGACGAGTGGGTCGTCAAAGTTGCGCTTGCGTGTTGGTTGAGCCGATGGGCCAGCTGAAGACCGCATGTTGCCGAGTTCCGGCGAATCTGTTACTACGTCATTCAGGATTTTGCAGCTCCACCAAAGTAATCTGGTACCCCTTCTGAGCTCGGTGTGACTTCACCTGATTCTTCAACGTAAAGTTTGCTGGTCCGTTAATGAAGCGTACGCACTGCACATCGGCTGTCAAGTTGTTGACGAGACCGACGTAAGAAGTCGTTGTACTGCTTGGTGTAGAAGGCGTAACTCATCGTGTTGCTCTGCGTAAGGTTGAGCAAAGCATTAATTGCGTCGTCTTGAATGTTCGGAAGAAACGTAGTCTTGCGTAACTCCGCGACAAGCTCGTCATATGTAGACGGAATAGCTGCTTGGGTTTGACGGTTCAGCCACCACCCATTCAGATGTCATGAGAACTGTGACGTAACCCAGATAACCGAGTCGTACGAATCAGCCGTAATGCCAAGCATTAGAAAACGCTGAGGCTGAGCTTCAAGCCAATCCTCCAGTTCATTAGCGACTCGACCATTCTGCAATGGTGAGTTAATCGCAGCTTTACGCTGTGCCTCCGTGAGGGTAATAGGTAGTCCAACCAAGTTCCGGGTAGGCATCGGCATTCCCACACGTAAATCTGTCGGCGTTTCACCACTCAGCTGATTGATGTGTCCACGAATCAATAGCCAGACAGGACCAGAGTCGACCGTCGTAAACCGGGAGTACATGAAGAACTGTCTCGGAATAGATGTGTCGTCTTGAAAGATCGGGCTGTGTGAGTAGACTGCACGACAAAAAGTCTCCCATTGAGTCACGTAACCGAAGTGAAGTAACTCGCTCTTGTGCTTCACAGCAGGAAGTAACCCTATCTTAGCGGGCGTAAGATTCAGGCTGTCAATGTTAATCGATTCCGGGACGACGTAAGTACCATCCGGATTAATTGTCGACTGTGATGTAACAGCTTGTTCAACTTGAGCATGTGTACGTAGGTGGCTCGTAGCAAACAGGACAGGGACAGAAGCCGAGTACACGTAAACAAGCTGTCGTCCTTCAGGTAACGCAACTCGAACATGAGCGTCACTCCACAACGTCAAATCTTCCGGTGTCAAAGTAAGGCCGGTTTCTTCGCGTAACTCACGAGCAGCAGCGTTAGCAGGCTCGTCGTTAGGTAAGACAGAGCCAGCCGGGAACCAAGTTTTACCGGTACGAGGCTCACGTTGTAATACGAGCTTCACGTCCGACAGTTTAGTCCCTCCAACATGAATTACAACCACCACGAAATGTCCAGGTCCAACAGAAGCCATCTCGAGTCAATCAGGCATCGTCGAGCGAATCAATGAGCAACGAAAACGTGCGTCGACCAAAAAGCTCCGAAACCATTGTGGCGGTTAGCCTCCTCAAGCTGAACGCTAGCACAAATCAGTTCTAATCTGTCTAGTTCTGTCGTTGCAAGATGGCAAAATGATGTTGTCGAGAGACGATGGTGAAAGATGTTTCACTGCTGTACTCAAGCAGTATATGTTGTAAGTGAACAATGGAATTGTTAAATGGTTCTGTCACCTCCCTCTACTGCACTGGGCTTAAATAGATTTCTGCCCAAATGGTTAACGCCTCGTAGCTTCGCTTACGTGTCAGGCGTTAGGGCTGTCTAACCGTCGTCATCTGTCCTGAGACTCGGCTTGCCTAGCATTGGGTTTCACGACGCGGCCTCTTCTGCATCGAAGAACTCGCTTAGGCGCGACATCTAGCTAGTTAGATTAACTATGCGTATCTGTATGTACCGGGAGATACTGGTCGTACAATAGCATCAGCACCCTTATGAATATTGCAGTAGCGACGTACCCACGTTTGTACGTCCGTCCGATGGAAAAGCACGAATTGGAATCAGTAACGAGTACTTGTACAATGTCCTGCAATGTACTGTTGCATGACTGTACTCGTCACATCATCTCCTACTCATATACCGCATCAAATCCCGCACGACCTCTCGCCGCGCCTCCACACACCGCACCTTCGCACGCCCCTGAATGCACGCTGCCCTCACCTCGCATCGCACACTCCCCGCGGGGGAGTAAAACCCCCGAACATCCCTGGAGAGGTTGGATTTAGGTGGTTAACGGTCTAGCCCAGACTTGTAAGTTCCCTGTATTGCATAGTTGGGAGGGCCTAGAGACAGCAACCGGCGCATACGGTACTTGTTGTAAATCGGCGCATACGGTACATGTTGTAAACAATTTCAATTTCAATTGCATCATGGCATGCGCACAGTCGCGGAGAGTGCGCCATGGCCGTTCCGCCTTACCAAGCATGTGATGTGCGTATGGGGCAGAGAACTGTGTGCCGACGCCAAGTTGGGCGCACATGCGCTGCGTGTCAGCAAACTCAAACACAGTATCACCGTCGAATTTGATGGTGGGGGCAAACACAGTCGAGGGAGCATGGTGCTTGGCGTGAGTGTGTCTGATTTCCAAGAGGATGGCCTCAAGGGACGCGCATGCTTCGTCTTTAGACTTGAGAAAACGCACCCACATGTAATGTGTGTGGTGGTCAATGACGAGCAAGCAGTAGCGAAGTCCATGCGGGGAAGGGACATTGACATGGCCCCAAATGTCGCATGACATGTGCATGATGGGTGACATGGGTTTTGTGCAAGCGGCTTTGTTCCGGAGAGCAGCGTGCGCTTTGTGCAGGAGGCAGGAATCACACGAAAGGTTGTTTACATGAGACCCTAGGGCAGGGACAGATGCTACGCTATTGGAGTGCTGCGATTGCAAGCCCTGCATGTGAAAGTGTCTTGGACGCTTGTGCCTGAGTGCGGCATCACACGAGGTGAGCATAGCAGATGGGGGAGGAGTGGAGTGGGGAACCGGGGAAAGATGAGGGAGGGTGTAGAGACCGTTCCCGCTGGGCTTCAAGACTCCCATGCCTGTGGGGACAGTGAGTGTGCCAATGTCAGTGCCCGTAGGGAAAGAGATTTCGCAGTTGCAGTGTTGTTGCAGCCAACTAACACTCAATAAGCGGCTGATGCCCTGAGAGGACCGCGAGATAAGGCCGGGAGTATAGAGTGCGAAGATGTCGCGGGAAATGGGACGTCCAAACTGTAAGGGGATGCGAAGGTGAACTCTGCCATTGCCGTGAATGGCAACACCAACACCACCCACTGTGGACATGTGTTTAGAAGGAGAATATGACGGGAAGTCTGTACGATGAGCTGTGAGGTTGATGGAGCAAGCGGAGTCAACGACCCAACAGGTGGACAAGGGGGAGAGGGGCTGGATGAGGGGTGCTGATGAGGGCAACCGGGCAGAAGGGGGAACGGTCCATGTAGTCGGGTTCGAAGTCATGGACCTCCTCAATCTCTTCCGGCTCAGAAGGGGAATCTAGTGGGGGGTCAGTCGGAGTGACTTCATTGACGTCACTGAGGTGAGCAGTGGCGGTCTTTGGGCGGTTGAAGTAGTTGTGGAGAACAGCGATTTTGTGGCGCTGCCACTCGATGAGTTATGCATCAGTGGCCTTGCAATCAGAGCCACGATGGTCTTCTCCTCCATAGCAGTTGCACCTCACGCTAAATTGTTTGAGAGGGTGATCCGCGGGGAGCGGAGTTTTGCCACCACCACGAGCAGACGAACGACGACGATGGGGCTGAGAGCCAGCAAGAAAAGCATAGACTGGAGGAGCGGTGATGTCCATGACTGCCACAGGTGTGTCCAAGTGGTTTGCGTGGCGCAGAATTTGTTGTAACACCTCAGAGGCGGATAGGGAGAGTGTGGGGTCGAACGCGTTAACAATGCACTGTTTCGCATGGCCATACGGGCCCTCTTGAGACATGCCCAGCAGCATAATTATGCTGAGAAATTGTTCGGGCATGACGATAGGGCCGTCAGCCATGAGGCAAGACTCATCGTTCAGGTCATCATACGCATGCAACATGTTGTGGACGAAGTCCGAGAGGGACTCGTCCGGGTGTTGAACGCGAATGAGCTGGCGGGCCAAGCGCATGGTGAGTGCGATGCTCTAGGAGTCTAGGCGGTCACACAGGGAGTGCCACGACGCTGCACCACGATCCGGTTGGGGGGCGCTGACCATGTCGAGAGCATGTCGGGCGTGGCGATTGTCGCCAGCACATTGGAGGAGTAGGGTCCAAATGATCTCTTGAGACTTGGTGTGGATGACTGCCCGAGACTGATGTAATTGAAATTGAAATTGAAATTCTTTACAACATGTACCGTATGCGCCGGTTTACATCAAATACCGTACGCGCCGGTTGCTGTCTCTGGGCCCTCCCAACTATGCCATACAGGAAACTTACAAGTGAGGGCTAGACCGTTAACCACCTAAATCCAACCTCTCCAAGGGTGTTTCGGGGGTTTTACTCCCCCCCGGGGAGGGTGCGATGTAGGGTGAAGATGGTGTGCAATCAAGGGCGTGCGAATGTTCAGTGTGCGGGGGGGGCGGCGAGAGGTCGTGTGTGATTTGATGCGGTATACAAGTAGGAGATGGTGTAGCCATTGGACAGTGTGCGTGTGAAGTTGTGCGAGTATGCGAGATGTGTCAAGTCGTGTTTTGCAAATAAGTTTGTCAGGAGGGTTGGTGCGGAGGGTGAGGAGAGAGGTGAGACTTGCGATGGTGGATGTGTGCGGTGTACCCGTGCGGCTCATGACGATGGGGAGGATGTCGACCTCGGTACTTGGCCAGTGGTTGCGGATGGCAATTGCGAGGGGTGTGTATTTGGCTCTAATCAAGTGGGCTGTTTGGGAGAGGTTGTGGTCAGTGCAGTACTTCCACTCCCCTATCTGAATTTTCTTAATAGATGAGTATCGGCGGCGGCCGTTTGTGTGACCGACATATCGAGGTTCGAGAAGGCGAATGAAATCGGGTTTGTGCGGCGGAGGTAATAGCGCAGGGGGGGGAATCTCACGGGGGAGGATGGCGGGGCACGAGGTTAGGGAGTCGGGCGAGAGACCTTCGTCCGCAGCTACAAGGCGGGTAGGCATGTGGGTGGGGTGAGGGGGGTGACAGTCAAGAGGGGTACGGGTGGGAGTGGGGGAGGCGAATGACTTGATGGGTTTGTTACCGAAGTCTATAGTGATGATCTCCCAACGACCTTCGTTGTGGCGTTCTAAGAGAGAGAGAGAGAGAGTAGGAGTTTTAGCGCGCTGTTGTGGCGGTCCTGTCTTAGGCCCGACACGGTTGGGCAGTTACCGGCCATGTGGCCGTTGCTAGTGAATTGGCCACACATGGGACAGCGCAGGGTGGGGTTGTGTGTAAGGAGGCGGGTGTTGTGGACTCCCCACATGAATTCTTGCTTGTGGGTAAATTGGACGTTCGTGAGTGTTGTGTGTTTTTTGTGGAAAGTAAAGGAGACTGACGTAACACTAGTTGAGGAATGAGTGTTGGCGTTTTCATGCGCACAAAATTCAGAAACGAGGCCTTCCAACGCTTGAAGTGCTGGTCGAGTTGCATGACCGGCATGTCAAGTTTAACGTGGCGGAGGCTCGCGTCGAGGTCTAGTCCCTCACACTCGAGTGGAGTGGCGAGGACAAGGTTGGGGTCGATGGTGGGGCGTTGAGGCTTGACATAAGCCGGGCGGGGGGCAAGGCGGGAGGAGACGTGGACCAGGGATGACGTTAGGTAATATCGAGCCAGCTGGGAACCAAGTTTTACCAGAACGAGGCTCACGATGTAATACCAGCTTTAAGTCAAACTGTTTAGTTCCTCCAACGTGAATTACCAACACCACGTAATGTCCGGGTCCTAGAGAAGCCATCTCAAATCAATCAAGCAACGTCGAGCGAGTCAGTGAGCAACGAAAACGTGCGTCGACCCAAGAGCTCCGAAACAAGTGTAGCGGTTAGCCTCTGAAAGCAAAACGCTAGCACAAATCTGTTCTAATCTGTCTAGTTCTGTCGTTGCAAGATGGCAAGATGATGTTGTCGAGAGGCAATGGTCAAAGATGTTTCACTGCTGTACTTAAGCAGTATATGTTGTAAGTGAACAAAGGAATTGTTAAATGGTTCTGCCACCTCCCTCTACTGCGCTGGACTTAATAGGCTTAATAGGCTTAATAGGCTTCAGTCCAGCTAGCTTACACCTCGTAGCTTTGCTAACGTGTCAGGCGTTAGGGCTGTCTAACCGTCGTCATCTGTCCTGAGACGCGGCTCGTCTAGCATGGAGAATCACGACGCTGCCCATTCTGCATAGGAGAACTCGCTTAGGCGCGTCTTCTAGCTAGTTAGATTAACTGTGCGTATCTGTACGTACCGGGAGGTACTGGTCGTACAATAGCATCAGTGCCCTTTATTAATATTGCAGTAGCGACGTACCCACGTTTGTACGTCCGTCCGATGGAAAAGCACGAATTAGCGTTTGTAACGAGTACGTGTACAATGTCCTGCAATGTATTGTTGCAGGACTTTACTCGTCACACTCGTACCCTCCCCCTCTTGACAGATCTTGAGGCCGCCGCGAGGCAGACCTCCGTGGTTCTTAGCTCCTTTACTAAAGCAGTTACTGAGACTCAGGAATGCGCGCTGGGTGAGCGTGCATGAAGTCGATGTACGACTGAGTCTTGGCAAATTTGTGCCATTGGGGCGTCTCCAAGAATTCTTGTAACGCAATCGTCCGGTGTACCTCGTTTAACCGGTGCCAAACAGGTGGAATGTCGTCATCACTGAAGTGCGTCATGAAGAGCAGATATTTGCCTCGTCGCCCAGGTAGCGACTTGATGCACACAACATAGATGTGCGAGACATCAAACTCCTCGTCGTCTCCTTCAGGTACAGTCACCGGGACAGCTGGTCGTAGCGGAGGGGTAGAGCAAGGTCTCAAGTTGTTAACGTGGAACACAGGATGTAAGCGTACTGTCGCTGGAAGTTTCAACATGTAACTATGTTTCCCAATATGCTCCTCCACTGAAAAAGGTCCAAGGTGTATGTCTCTGAGTTTCCGGTTCGGTTGTCCTCTCAGAAAAAGGTTTGTCGTGACGACTGACACCTTATCTCCCTTAGCGAATTGGGGCGTTGTAGACGGTTCTGTGCGTGCTTGCCTCTCATCCTTGTGTAGCTGTAACACTGAGCCTACCACGGTGTGCACGTCATGTACCAATCTCAACCGTTCTGTTGCGTCTTGCGAAATTGGAATCGAAGGTCGCATGCTAAATAGCAGGTCAGGAGGCTCATGAGGAGAGAACCCAAAGTTAGCCTCGAACGGAGTGTGCTCAATTCCGAGTGCACGCGAAGCGTTGTACGCGAATTCCACTTGCGGTAGTAGTGTCGTCCAATCAAAGCCATCATAGCAACAGAAGCAACGAAGAAGCTGCTGAAACGTGCTGTTTACGCGTTCTGTCAACCCGTCCGTTTCTGGATGTCGGCTAGAAGACATGTTCAGACGCGTTCCGAGGCGTCTCCAAAGTGTCTGCCAGAAGGCACTGACGAAATTCGGGTCGCGGTCGCTAATCAGCACACGGGGCAGTCCATGTAAACGGTAGACTCCCTGTAAAAACAAGGTTGCAGTTTCTTCGGCTGTAATCGACTCTATGCATGGCAGAAAATGGGCCATTCGTGTTAGATGGTCTACTACAATCAGCACACTATTAAAGCCATTGCTTTCAGGCAAGTGTGTCAGGTAGTCAAGACCAACTATGTGCCTCGGTCTGGGTGGAACATGCAATGGGTAAAGAGTCGCTGCCATCTGCGGTTTAATCTTCGCTCTGCGACATACGACGCAGCGTTCACAAAAGTCTTTCACATCTTGGCGAATTCGTTTCCACCAGAATCTGTCGAGTGCTTTAGCAAGAGTGCTAGCAACTCTTTTGTGACCAGCTAACGAACTTTCGTGCAGCTCTGTGATCAATCGCAGTCGGAGCTCAGAGTTCTGCGGAATACAGAGGCGATCGAGGCGCCAAAAATATCTGTCTCTGGCTTCAATCCGGTTGTCTTTCGTCCACTCACCCTCGTCCCCATAAAACGAGTCTTGTGAGAACCCCTCGCGAATGAGATCAGCGATCTCAGGGCTCAGCTGCAGCGCGTCAACGGGCAGTAAATTTAAGTGCGCGTCTTCAAACAGCGGCTGGGACTTCCGTCGTAATTCTGGATATGACGGAACCTCGCCATCCCAAAATAAGGGTACTGTGGCCTGAGGTACGAAGTCTGGACGCCGGCTTAACGGGTCAGCTTCATTCAGAGCTCCCTTGCGATATGCAAGTGTCATCGAGCCCACAAACGGTTGCAAATCCCGCAGGTATCTTGCTTGCCGCTTGTTCAAAATGTTGTTGGGTTGCCTGACGAGATGCCGCAGTGTGTCGTGGTCTGTTACGACAAGGAACTTAGAGCATCCGTCAAGATAGCACCTCCAATGCTTGACGGCTTCGCATACGGCCAAAGCTTCTAAGTCGTACGCAGAGTAAGCGTTACCACGCTCACCTGGATTCAGCTTACGCGCCTAGTAAGAGACTGGTTGAAGACCTCCTCCTTGGTCTTGCAACAGGACTGCTGCAATCCCCACTGTCGAAGCATCTGTAGCCACGGTGAACGTCGCGTCCGAGCTGACCTCCGGAAGGATCAGGCATGGCGCGGAAATGAGCCGTAACTTGAGAGTCTCAAAGGCTTCCAAACAGGCATGCGTCAGCGTAACTTTCTGTGGCTGGGACTTCCGCAGTAAGTCCGTCAATGGAGCCGTAAGGTCGCTAAAATGGTGTATGAATCTGGCGTAGAAGTTGCGGAATTGCACGAAACTGCGAACCTCCTTCTGCGTCTTGGGCACTGGCCAGTCTGCAACGGCCTCGACTTTCTTTGTGGAAACCGAAATTTTACCGGCTCACACAGTATAGCCCAGGTACTCCATTTCTTGCAGTCCAAAGAAGCATTTCTTAAGGCGTAATTTCAGCCCTTCCTCTTTGAATCGTTGTAGCACTAGACGTAGGTGCTCCAAGTGCTCCTCCAATGTTCGACTGTAAATGCAGACGTCATCCAGGTAGACTGTCACGAACTTATGTAAATAGTCGCGAAGAATGTCGTTCATCATCCGTTGAAATGTAGCCGGTGCGTTGAACAGGCCAAACGGCATGGCGACCCATTCCATTGAACCATCAAGGGTCTGAAATGCCGTCTTGTGAACGTCATGGTCACGCACTCGAACTTGCCTGAATCCAAAGGCGAGGTCGAGGTGTGTGTAAAAATTCTCGTCCTTAAGTTCGTCCAGTGTATCATCCACTCTCGGAAGTGGGTAAGCATCTTTACGCGTAACCTCATTAAGGCCACGGTAGTCAATGCACAGACGTAGCGAGCCATAAGCTTTTCGCACAAAAAGAATTGGCGAGCCGAACTCACTGTAACTGGGACGGACCAGACCAGCCTCCACTGCGTCTTTGAGCTGTCGATTTAGCTCAGCGCGCTCTGCAGGTGACAATATGTTCAGCCGTTGGCGTCGCATCGGGCCAGTTGTGTCTATGGGATGATCCCACTGTCGGCTTACAGGTGGAGAGTCGACAGGTTGCAGTAACTCCGGGAAGTCATCGAAGAGTAACGACCGGAAGTTGTCACGTTGTTCTGCTGTTAGCTCCTCTCCAATGTGAAAGTCTGTCGGTTGTTTTGCGGCTGACGTAAGTTCAATTACGTAAAATTAAGCATGACGTCCCCTGCTTCGGCGCGTCTTGCGCATGAGTTTCTGAACTTTAGTAGACGACAGCAGCAAACACTCAGGGCGTCGCTCCTCGAGTATAGTCTCCACACCTGTGCCATCCATCAGTGTAAAAACCCTGGTTGTACCAAATTGTAAAGAGGGCTGTTCGTCATCAAGCCATGGTAAACCGAGGATTAAATCAGCTGTACGTAAATCATGTAAGACGTAAAAAAGTCCGGTGAAATTCGTGTCGAGCCAACTCAAAAGTAACGTCACAGACTGTCGTAGAAGTTACTCGTTGTCCGTTGGCGAGTCGAACTGGCGTCTTTGTCACAGACTTCCGAGTTTGTAAAGCAAAGCGTCGTACAAAGTCCTCTGACACAAAATCAAGCGTCGCAGCGCAGTCCACTAATCCAGAAATTTGGTGTCCGCCATCAGGAGTTTTCACAGTCAGCTCGGTTCGAATTAACGGGCGAGCTTCCGTGAGGTCAGTCAGTAGAGCTGTAGCTGGCGAAGAAAATTGTTGCAACGTAGCGATGGACGGTTCTGCGTCGTCTGTAGGTACATGTACCGAGTTGGGTTGTTCAAATGCTGTAGATGTTGTCGAGTCGTAAAACGCACAATCTGCGTCGACCAACCACAGCTGTACATGCCAAGGAGCTGGAGCAACCACCTCCTATTGCGCTGGGTTCTCCAGTGGCTGTCGAGTTAAAAGCTGTGTCCGAGCTGGGAATTCTTGGTAGAGTTTCCAGTTTTTAGTCACTTGAGTAAATTTCGCCCATTTCGGTAGTACAAATACAGCCATCGTAGATGTCGGAGATGTTCGACGACAATCCTCACAAAGTGCTGCGCAATCTGCTCATCTAACTCCCAGGGTGGGTTGATGAACACCCGTTTTCCTGACAAATCCCTCTCAAGAATCGAGTCACTCGGCGAACAGTGAGGTAAGTCACCGTGAGAGTTTAGACCTTCATCATCAGCACATCCCTCCAAAGTGAAGTTGAACCGTGCATGCAGAGGGTCAAAGACTGAGTCAACCAGTTTCCAATCAATTGAACGTCTGGTTACAGTTTTACGACTCTGTCTCTGCTTAGTCTGACGACGACGACCTGCTACTAACGTTGGAGGAGTCGCGACTGTAGTCGATGGAGATGCCGAAGGTGTTTCGACGACCTCTGTCGCTAATAGTGTTTCAGAACGAACAGTAGATGTAGCCGGCTGCTCCGGTTCGTCGGTAGAACAGCCTTGCCACCATCATTGCTTCTTAGATTCTGCTGGTGCCTTGCCCTTCCACTCCGGGCATTGGAACAGTCGGTGTCCCTTCGTGTGGCACTTGAAGCAGAGTCCCTCCTCCATATGACGCTTACGTTCTTCAGCTGTCATCGCTTTTGCGAGTGTGTTGAAATCATCACGACCAGATGTTTGACCACGTCCACCATTGTTGCCTCCACCACGTCCACGTCCGCGGCCACGACCACGGCCACCTCTGTTACGCTTCCAGATGTTAGAGGCTTCGTCGAGAGAGTCCTCAAGGTTGCGCTTCTTAGTAGGTTGGGCAGATGGGCCAGGAGTAGACTTCGTGTTGCCGAGTTCCGGCGAATCTGTTACGACGTCATTCAGGAAATTTTGCAGCTCCACCAGAGTAATTTGGTACCCCTTTTGAGCTCTGTGTGACTTAGCATTGTTCAGCGTAGTGTTCGCTAGGCCGTTAATGAAGCGCACAAACTGAACATCAGATGTCAGGTGCTGACGAGAACGACGTAAGAAGTCGTTGTACTGCTTAGTGTAGTTCGCGTAACTCATCGTGCTGCTCTGCGAAAAGCTGAGCAAAGCGTTAATCGCGTCGTCCTGAATGTTCGGAAGAAACGTTGTCTTGCGTAACTCCGTAACAAGCTCGTTGAACGTAGATGGAATAGCAGCCTGAGTTTTCCGGTTCACCCACCACCCATTCATATGTCCCGAAAACTGTGAAGTAACCCATATCACTGAGTCGTACGAATCAGGCGTAATCCCAAGCATGAGAAAACGCTGAGGCTGAGCTTCAAGCCAATCCTCCAGTTCATTAGCTACCTTGCCATTCTGTAACGGCGAATTAATTGCAGCCTTACGCTGGGTCTCCGTGAGGGTAACACGTAGTCCAGCTAGGTTGTGGGTAGGCATCGGCATTCCCACACGTAAATCAGTAGGCCCTTCACCAGTCAATCGATTAATGTGTCCACGAATTAACAGCCAGACAGGACCAGAGTCGACCGTTGTAAACCTGGAGTGCATGTGGAACTGTCTCGGGATAGATGTGTCGTCTTGCAGGACTGGAACGTGTTGATAGACCGCTCGGAAAAAGGATTCCCATTGAGCCACGTAACCAAAGTGAAGTAACTCACTCTTGTGCTTCTCAGCACGAAGTAACCCTGTTTGAGCGGGCGTAAGATTCAGACCGTCAATGTTGATTGTTTCCGGGACGACGTAAGTACCATCCGGATTAACTGTCGACTGTGCTAAAACAGCCTGTTCAACCTGAGCAGGTGTGCGTAAGTTGTTCGTAGCAAACAGGACAGGAATAGTAGCCGAGTACACGTAGACAAGCTGTCGTCCTTGAGGTAACGTAACTACGACAGGAGCGTAACTCAACAGCGTCAAATCATCCGGTGTCAGAATGAGACCGGTTTCCTCGTGTAACTCTCGAATAGCAGCATCGACAGGCTCTTCGTTAGGTAATATCGAGCCAGCTGGGAACCAAGTTTTACCAGAACGAGGCTCACGATGTAATACCAGCTTTAAGTCAAACTGTTTAGTTCCTCCAACGTGAATTACCAACACCACGTAATGTCCGGGTCCTATAGAAGCCATCTCAAGTCAATCAAGCAACGTCGAGCGAGTCAGTGAGCAACGAAAACGTGCGTCGACCCAAGAGCTCCGAAACAAGTGTAGCGGTTAGCCTCTGAAAGCTAAACGCTAGCACAAATCTCTTCTAATCTGTCTAGTTCTGTCGTTGCAAGATGGCAAGATGATGTTGTCGAGAGGCAATGGTCAAAGATGTTTCACTGCTGTACTTAAGCAGTAGATGTTGTAAGTGAACAAAGGAATTGTTAAATGGTTCTGTCTCCTCCCTCTACTGCGCTGGACTTAAATAGGTTTCAGTCCAGCTAGCTTACGCCTCGTAGCCTTGCTTACGTGTCAGGCGTTAGGGCTGTCTAACCGTCGTCATCTGTCCTGAGACGCGGCTCGTCTAGCATGGAGAATCACGACGCTGCCCATTCTGCATAGGAGAACTCGCTTAGGCGCGTCTTCTAGCTAGTTAGATTAACTGTGCGTATCTGTACGTACCGGGAGGTTTTGGTCGTACAATAGCATCAGTGCCCTTTACTAATATTGCAGTAGCGACGTACCCACGTTTGTACGTCCGTCCTGTGGAAAAGCACGAATTAGCGTTTGTAACGAGTACATGTACAATGTCATGCAATGTACTGTTGCAGGACTGTACTCATCACAGTAGGCGTGAGATGTCAGCTGGGTCGTCCGACGCTATAGAGCAGAGAGAATGGTAGCGGGATGTGTAGCGAGAATTAATGCACAAAGTAGTGGAGTGCGGATAAAAAGAAAAGAAAAGGACGTTCGGCGGCGGCGCGATGTAAGGCCGAAAAAAAATATGCGTGTAACCTTTCTACGTGTAGGAGCCCATAACCTATTGAACACGGTGCATGGTTCAAGTAAGGGAAGCAAGATAATAGTGTGGTTACACTGACCACCAACCTGACAGATGGGCTGGTGGTGGTGACTAATCGAGTAGAGCAAAAGCGCAATGCGCTCGCTGTAAGACGGATGGAAGGGAACAATACTAACCATGAGTGGGAAATGGTTTACCGGTTGTACTTTGTACTATGAGTTTGTCGGGAGGGTCGGTGCGGAGGGTGAGGAGAGAGGTGAGACTTGCTATGGTGGATGAGTGCGGTGTGCCCGTGCGGCTCATGACTATGGGTAGGATGTCGACTTCGGTACCTGGCCAGTGGTTTCGGATGGCATTTGCGAGGGGTGTGTATTTGTCCCTAATCAAGCGAGCTGTGTGTGAGAGGTTGTGGTCGGTGCAGTACTTCCACTCCCCTATCTGTATTTTCCTGATAGATGAGTATCGGCGGCGGCCGTTGTTGTGACCGACGAAGCGAGGTTCGAGGAGGCGTATGAAATCGGGTTTGTGCGCCGGGGGACGGAGTGCAGGCGGGAGGATTTCGGGGGGGAGGATAGCGGGGCACGAGGTTAGGGAGTCGGGCGAGAGACCTTCGTCTGCGTCAACAAGGCGGGTGGGCATGTGGGTGGGGTGCGGGGGGTGACAGTCAAGAGGGGTGTAGGTGGGGGTGGGGCGGGTGAAAGACTTGATGGGTTTGTTACCGAAGTCTGCAGTGATAGTCTCCCAGCGACCTCCGTTGTGGCGTTCCAGGAGGGATAGTAGGAGTTGTAGCGCGCTGTTGTGACGGTCCTGTCTTAGGCCAGACATGGATGGGCAGTTACCGGCCATGTGGCCGTTGCTGGTGAATTGGCCACACATGGGACAGCGCATGGTGGGGTTGTGTGTGAGGAGGCGGGTGTTGTGGACGCCCCATATGAATTCTTGTTTGTGGGTGAATTGGGTGTTGGTGAGTGTTGTGAGTTTTTTGTGGAAGGTGAAGTCGGCGCCGTCTGCCGCGGCGCGGGCGAGGAGGGCGCCGTGTTTGGATGTCTGTGAGAGGGGTGTAAGTGTGTGTTTGCAGCTGTGGGTGTGTGCGTCGGCTTTGAGGTTTGTGTATATGTAGGGTATGGGTGCCCCTTGAGTCTGTGGTATGAGGGTGTAAGGCCAGGTCCAGTGACCGATGGACACGTCCGAGCCTGTGTTGTATGTGGTGTTTGGTGTTTGACCATCTGCTACTTGGTTAGCGAGTGCGTCTGCGAGGTCGTTGCCGAGTGAGTGGTTGTGTGCTTTAATTTTCCCGAGATGTGTGCGGATGCCTGCGTTGCAGCGGGTTATGATGGTGCGTGTGATGAGAGGAGTGTGTCGCGGTGGATGTTGTGCCTATAAGCGGAGGGGCAGTTAAGGTATCCTTGTATGAGACGGAGGGAGCACGCACTGTCAGTTAGGAGGTGGGTATGGCCTAGTTGGAGGCCTATGTCAATGCCAGCTAGTTCGGCTCGATTGATAGTATGGGAGGGAGGGGTAGAGGTCACCAGGATTTTGACGTTGGTGTCCGAGGCTGGGTGGGTGGCTGCCGCCCCGAGAGGGGAGCTGCTTCCTTTTTTCGAGCCGTCTGTGTATACGAAGTCCTGCCAGTTCCAAGCAAGAGTTCCTCTGGTGGGGGAGTATGTTAGTCGTGTGCGTTCTTGGAGGGGGTAGGTAAGGGGGTGAGTGGGGTTGGGGGGGAAATGGTATATGCCTGCGGAGTGAGGTGAGTAGGAGTCGGTGAGGTGTGGAGGTGGGATGGTGATGGTGGGGTTCGGGAGGTGTGTGTCGTATATGGACTCGAGGGTGTTGTGGAGTGCGGTCATGGCAGTGTGTGAGGGTAGGGTGGGGAGTGCGAGGGAGTTAGCGACGAGGTAGATGTCGACCATCCAGCGTGTGCCGAAAGGGGTAGGGGTGGGGTGGCCTGTGTGTTGGTCTGGGGGTAAGAAGGTGTTCGCGTCGTTGGGAAGGGTGTATAGGTGATGTGTGTAGGGGGAGTTGATATACTTGGAGTGGCGGTATGGTGTGTGTTCCCAACGGGGGAGTATGAGGATGGTAGCGCTGGGGGTGTGTGAGGCTGTGCGGTGTGCGCTGGTGATTGCATGTTCCATGGCTCGGCGCATGCATTCGTGGTCGTATTCGGGGTTGGCGATGTTGGTGCCTTGCCATGTGTGTGGGGCATTACTGCCGCTGGATGAGAAGACTATGTCTTCGGGGTAGAGTGAGTGGTAGGTGTGCGAGTGGAGTGATTTATTGAGGGGGTCTGAGTAGAGTTCTGTCTGGATGTGGAATGTGTGACGGAGAGCCGAGAGGAGGTCTTCTCTGGTGGCCCATCTGTTGCGGGTGGTGGTGGCGGGTGTAGGAGAGTGGATTTCAGAGCGGGAGCCTAGGCGAGTGAGGAGGTTGTAGACCTCCTCTTCGAATGTATGGTCGGAGAGGTCGGGGCGAAAGAGTTGGTATAGGTGGCGGACGCGGGGGCCGTTAAGGGTGGTGACTGCGCGGCCGTCGGGAGTGCAGAGTATCGTGGTATCGTGAAGTGAGGGGTGTGTGTGGATGGTGAATGCACCGGTAGGGAGCATGTCGAGGTCAGGGTTGATGGGGTTGTGGTTGAATGTGATAAGGCGGTGTGTCCAAGGTGGGGGTCCGGGTTCTGGCAGGATGGGTGTGGTGGAGGGGACAAAGCCGGAGTTAAATGCGGTGAGGGCGGTGGGGCCGGAGGGGGTCTCACTGATGGTGTCGTGTAGTTGAAGGCAAGGCGCCCACTGGACCTCGTGGAGGCGGGTGAGGTCGTGTTGTTTGCCGCGAGCGCACCAGTCGCATTGCCATGAGGCGGGGCCTAAGGCGGGGCGGCATTGGGAATGGACGGCAAAGTGCGGGCATGTGCTGCAGGTGGAGGTGGGTTCTAAGTGCAGAGGGTTGTGACATATGGAGCAGTCGGCGGGGGTGGGGGTGGGTAGGTTTACCGAGGTGGGGGTGGAAGAGATGAGTCGGAAGCCGTCGTCCAGTTGGAGTTGTATATCCCATTCCGTGAGGTGTTCCGGGGCCCATTCGACCATGTATTGGGTTTGTCCGTATTCTGTGTCTTTGTGTTTGGAGATGATTCGCGTTACGTCGCAGGGGGGGAAATGGTGGTCTGAGGGGGTGAGGTATTCTGTGTCTATGTGCGTGATGGGTGCAGTGGGGGTGTAGGTGTTGGTGCGGGGGGAGTGTGTGAGGGGGGAGAGAGTGTGAGGAGGGCGGGGAGGGGTGGAGAGTGGTGGGGGGGGATGCTTGTTTGGGGTTGAGGTTTGTGACGGGGAGGCGGTTGTGGACAGTGTCGGTGGGTTCGGTGAGGATTGCGGCGAGAAGGCGAATTGGGATAGATAGGGAGGTGTTGGACCCCGTGAGTTTGGTGATGGACTGGCAGGATTTGAGGATGAAGGAGGAAGGGGTGGCGCGGAGGAGGATTTGTGACCATTCGGTTATGTGATTTTGCCAGAGGGGGTTAAGACGGGGAAGGAGGGAGGTGTGTGTCTTGCGGGGTGAGAATTCGTGGTATGCTTGTTTGTATGTGTGTGGGTCTGTGATATGTGTGGCTATGTCTCAAGTCCTCTCCCTCCTCCTTCCTCTCTCTCCCCTTCTCTATACCCGCTCTATCCCTCTCCCCTTCTCTTAGCCCCCCCCCCCCTTTTCCCTCTCACTTCCTCTTGCTTCCTTCTCCCCTCCTCTATCTCTCTCACCCCCTTTACTTCCTTCCTTTCTCTCTCCCTCTCCCTTCAATCTCTCCCCTAACCCTCCCCCTTGTTCCTCGCCCTCTCTCCCTTCTCTTCCCCCCCGCCCCAAACTCTTCGTTATCTCCTCCCCCCCCCCCCCCCCCCCCCCCCCCCCCCCCCACATGCATTTTTTAACTTATCTTTTGTAAGAAAGTCGTACGCCGATGCGTCTTTAGAGGGGCACTCACCAGTCTTCGGCTCTGTAGATCGTGCTTCTGCGATATCTGGTGTGGCATCTCGCGCGCTTTCTCGGCCGTTCACATCCCTCAACTCTGTCACGCCAGGTGTGAGAGTGTGAGCGGTGATTTTATTTATTGGGAGAGGTGTGGTGGCTTCATGAGGTGCGAGCGACAGGTCTGTGTTGCCGTGGCGACCGCTTACTTTCAAGAACAAACTGTGAAGCGTCACTGCTGCGCACTGCCTGTTACCGCGTGAGCCTTCGCAGCGTCGAGACAGCGTGTGTGTACCAGGAGGCAGCTAGTACCTATACCGATTTAGCAAGGAGTCAACAAAGCTGGATTAATTAACTGAAGAGGGGCTCGAGTGCTTGAGTATCCGTCGAGGCGAGGATACGTTGTATTGCGCTGTCTTGCTCCGTTAAGTTAGCTGCCGTCGGCGCCGCGTCTACAACCATCTCAACCCAGAAATTGTGCGCACGTCCTCACACTACGAGAGTGATGTCCATCTTCAGCGCGCCGCGAGCAGAAGGTATATTCTGGGTGGGTGCGGTAGTTGAAGCCGTGATATCGGTGTGCGTCGTCATATTGTTTTTAGCGTTTTTATAGCTGACGACGACCACTTTCCTCTTTGTGCACCCGACATGCCTCTCGAGTTCTGTGTCCAGCGTCAGTGATCGCCTCAATATCCACTTACCACTATCGTCTCTACCAAAGTCCCTCTCACAAACTAATGCACAACGCCCTGAAGGCGGAGAGGCTTGCGCGTCGGGAGCGCCCGTCAACGTCGTGAACTACGCTGGGAAGGGCCTTTAAAGGGCAAAGGGACCTGATGAAACCATATGTGTTGGATGAATTGTTTCAGTCGCTCTTTTGGTTTTTGAACTCCTTGTCCTTCATACCCTCCAGCGCCTCGCTGAAACGCAACACATGCCAAAGAAAATCATCGCATCAAACCGCATAGAAGCTCGTCGAAAGGAGGTTGACGGTGCCAGTCGCTGCGTCAATGATTTGGAGGAATGGCGGACTACATAGCAGAGTGGCTTGCAAGATAGCAATGTGTGCATCCATCCACCCTACACGCCATCCTGAAGGCAGTGCGCATTGGATGCGCTGTGCTGACTGTCTTCACAGCATTCCAGCAAAAGCAAGCGGCAGCACATGCATTGCAGTTATAGTAGCGCGCGGTGGATTACCTGTGTGGACGGATGGCTGTGCCTGTGTGTGGCCCAGCCAAGACTTGCGTTTCAGAATGCAATCTGCGTTGAGTGAGTGATAAACCGCATGCAAGGGTAGGTTTACATGATGGCGGTGGGATAGATGATGGATGGTGGTGAGAGTAGGTGGTGAGAGGGGGTGACAAGCACGGGCACCCTATCGCCTAGCATTGCCAATGTCAGGCGGCGACAGACTGCCTCCTGTCTGCACTCAAGACTCCTGCTTCGGTGGGCTGATCTGCTCCTTGATCCACCCCCACGGCTGCCAATGGATGAGCAGCGTTCAGTGACAAGCGACGTCTCATCCTTTCATATCACTATCATGACCAACAAAAGCAAATTTGAAGCATGAAAAGACAGAGCTGCACGCATCCTGCCATCCCTACCTGAATCATAAACAGGGCGCCGAACACAACCACGCCTCCCCACGCAGCAGCTGCCCCAGCCTCAGTGCCACCTGGCAGAAACTTGTGAGGGTACACCTGAGAGAGGCAGAGACAACTGCTCAGCACCGCCTCTTTACCACACAGGCACAGAAAAAAGAAACACCCCCCCGACAGAATACCCACACTCTTACAACTGAGACCATAGCTGTCATGCAGTAAGTCACCATTACCAGCTCACTACAAAAACACAGACGTTGCTATCGTCTGACGTCGGCGACCCTACTACTTTAGGGTTTCAGCACTCGGGAGCGGCAGCGCACTCGCGGCACCGCGTTACCAGTGCAAATACAGCCGGCGGGGCATGTTACGTGTTACGTCGACTTCATATGTCGAGACTACGTACGCACTGATCGACTCCAAACGTAAAGACAAGGGAGTGTCTGTTGATGCCGAGTTGCGCGCCCCAAGTGTAGCTATGTATCTCTGGGTACGAGAGAGAGAGTGCGAAGACGAGGCTGAAGCACAAGCGGGGGCAAACCATATCAATGAGCCGCTTGGTAGGCTGGTAGCGAGTCATTCTATCCAACTTTGACGGCGAGCAGACCAGGGAGAGAAATGATTGGGAAGGCGACGGAACAGTCAGGTGGGTTGGCAAGAACAAGGCTTCGCCAGGAAATGCTGGCGACCCCATCTTTCGCGCGAGTTTGCTGATGAGCCAATAATAAGGAGATGGCGGCCAGTGTGTTGCATCATCAAGCGAATAACTTTCTTACAAAACAAGGCAGTGGAAACCATCAAGCAACCCCAAAAAAGGGAAAGACCCCCACATGTTTAACCCCCGGGGGACATACAGGCATGCAGCAGCACCAGCGCTGCCCTCCTCTAAAGCATCGCGAAGACAGGAGCCCAAGGTCCCATGAAGGACCACGAAAAGGCGTTGCATTTAGTCCCGACGCACATCACCCAAAAACCGGCGGAAAGGCGGAAAGAACAAAAGTAGCTAGACCTGCGAACAAACTCTTTCATGCGAACATAGCCGTCCGAACGCAATGAACGAGAGTCCGAAGCACTCATGCTAGGGAATCGACGAGCAACCGCCAAAAAAGCCAAACTATCAACCAACCCGCACGACCGCTATCGGAGCCAACCGACCCCCATATATCCTCCAAAGCTCCAAACACGGTGCCCTCCTCGCCCGCGCCGCGGAGGACGGCGCCGACTTTACTTTCCAAAAAACACACACCATACTCACCAACATTCAATTCACCCACAAGCAAGAATTCATGTGGGGGGTCCACAACACCCGCCTCCTCACACACAACCCCACCCTGCGCTGCCCCATGTGTGGCCAATTCACTAGCAATGGCCACATGGCCGGTAACTGCCCCACCATGTCAGGACTAGGACAGGACCTCCACAACAGCGCGCTACAACTCCTACTCTACCTCCTGGAACGCCACAACGGCGGCCGATGGGCGACCATCACTGCAGACTTCGGTAACAAACCCATCAAGTCGTTCGCTCCCCTCACACCCACCCACACCCCTCTTGACTGCCACCCCCTCACCCCACCCACATGCCCACCCGCCTTGTCGCTGCCGACGAGGGCCTCTCGCCAGACTCCCTAACATCGTGCCCAGCCACCCCCCCCCCGCGCTTCGACCCTCGGCGCACAAACCCGACTTTATCCGCCTCCTCGAACCTCGTTACGTCGGTCACACAAACGGTCGCCGCCGATACTCATCAGTAAAAAAGATCATGATAGGGGAATGGAAGTACTGCACGGACCATAACCTCTCCTAAACAGCTTATCTCATACGTGCCAAATACACACCCCTTGCAAACGCCATCAGCAGCCACTGGCCAAGCACAGCGGTAGACATCCTCCCAACCGTCATGAGCCGCACGGGTACACCGCACTCATCCACCATCACAAGTCTCACCTCTCTACTTACCGCCCGCACAAACCCTCTTGACAAGCTCATCTCCAAAGCACGACTCGACACGTCTCGCATCCTTGCACAACTCCACACGCATACTGTCCAATGGCTACATCATCTCCTCCTACTCATATGCCGCATCAAATCCCGCACGACCTCTCGCCGCGCCTCCACACACCGCACCTTCGCACGCCCCTGAATGCACGTTGCCCTCACCTCGCATTGCACACTCCCCGGGGGGAGTAAAACCCCCGAACATTCATGGAGAGGTTGGATTTAGCTGGTTAACGGTCTAGCCCTTACTTGTAAGTTCCCTGTATGACATAGTTGGGAGGGCCCAGAGACAACAACCGGCGCATACGGTATTTGGTGTAAACCGGCGCATACGGTACATGTTGTAAACAATTTCAATTTCAATTATCCTCCAAAGCAAAAGGTTGTCGGTAGTCATGGTAGACATTGACCGATTGAACCGAAGGTGTGCTAATAAACGCCAAAGTGCGGAGGCCGTCATCTAGCTTACCATGTTGGGCCCTCGCCGTAAGGCTTCTACGAAGCGGCGGGAAATCGCCCAACGCATGAACACTGGAGCTCGTGCGGACAGTAGTAACCGTAACATCAACAACAAGGTGGCGATGCGGGGCCATGAAGTCATGCCACACGACATTCCATGACTATCTCGAGAGGCTTGAGATCCAAAACGGGGGACCCCCAGCCGCAAGTCCCGCCCCTTTATGTATCGCTTCCGCCCCTATCGTGAAATCTCCAAGCGCATGGACAGCCCGATCGCGAAGGTAGATAGCATACCACGAGCACGGGCAATGGGGAATATGATCAAGAAGCACAGAGGCCGTCGAGCGCTCGCCCGACATGGCAGCCATATAAGCCGTTGAGGAAAGGCCTAGACTGAGAAACACTGCCTGAGCCTCATTGCACTGACGGCACTTCCGATCATTGGAAGCTTGCTCCGGAGTAAGCCCCAACACCCGGTGTGAATCCATATGCGGCACCATATGATTTTAAAACCGGACCCGCGTGGGGCCTCGAGACCAAAAATAGCGCCAAAGCACCGCGGCCGATACCCGAAAACAATATGCGCATATAATCCGGTCGCGAGGAGCCACAAAACACGAGAAGGTAAAGATAATCAGCACGGGATCGAAGAGAGTCGACATTCATAAACGGACGGCCTAATAACGGAGCGTATCAACAACACATTTCAATAATTTCTTCGCTATTCTTTTTTTGCGATAGAAGCGACATGACAAGCATGTTACCTTTGGTCGAGGTTGCGTACAACGCCAATGGAGCACTCGGCATTTAGCACACGCCCTTGAGGCGAGTTTCGGCTTCTCTCCTAGGAGCCTTCTGGCATACATAATGTCTAGCATGCTACCTCCTATTCCAGTCTCGCAAGACGCAACAAGGCGTTTATAGTCGTTATGAGAGGTAAACGCACTCAAACGTTCGATGCTGCAATTACACAAAGAAGACATGCATACACGCTCAAAGCCGTCAACAACACCACACTTCGTTCGAGGAGACAAATTTTCAGTTGTTACAAAGAATCTCGTCTTGCGAGGTCATACTACTAATAGGAAGCTACGTGAAAGACACAATTGAATTTCAAATGTCGAGGAGCAGATTGGTAAACATAGTTGCAAATTGAGATTGCCGGCTGCAATGCGCTTACATCCAATGTTTTACGAGAACAATCTAAGACCATGCTCCACGGCTTCTCCTCGATTGTTCTTGTGATGACCTTTAGAGACGACAACGACGAATTCGACATACTTCACATCTACGTTGTTTAAACTAAGCCGCTCGATGGACGCCGCGGAAAATATTTGTTGTCTGTGACACAATTCACCCATGATGACAGTCCACCGTTTTGCCACCGGTTGAAAGAAGTACAACGTACGAAAGCTCGAGGGCATTGTTCGTTGTATTGTTCTTCTAGTGTCTCCCGGTGCGCGACACCGCCCGTATCATATCCCACATGCACATATATACACTATGTCCAAGGGCTACACCACATGCTCCGCATCGACATCCTCCCCCGCATATAAACAACTACTTCACCATCGTGTCCAACCCTCCACACCCGTGTCCCGTCCAATCCCACACCTAAGCCCTACTGTAGCAAAAACCTCCCACATGCGAGTGAAGCCCCATCACACCTTCGGAGAGGATGGACAAGGAGACCCCCGGGCCTAGATTTTGTATACGATGTCCTAGATGGCACATACTAGAAGGCCCTTAGACAGCAATCAACAAGTGAATGGTAGTTGTTGTAAATCATTTTCGTTGTCATTTTCAAAACTCCCGGTGCGTATAGTACGCAAAGTTAGTTTAACATGCGTCAAGTAGAAGCTGTTGTTAGATTTCCCGGGACACACTGACTACGTCGCTCATCTTCAGAAGACCGTTACGAAAGCCCTAGCTCAGGCTACGTGGAGCATGCGAGACATGGTGGGAGCTAATCTAATTATACATATTTCAGTCTAGACGATAAGAGCGGTGGAGGTGACATACCTGATTACATTTTCTATTCTCATTACATCAATTGTTACCCTAACATTAGACATCCTCGACTATTCCCGTATCTACACTCCGACATGCATGTCGATTGTGTTAGGAGCCTGCTAGAGAGGCAAATTGCCACGAAAGACACAAGGACATATACCAAGATGTTGAATTTCGCCACGCCCAAGAAAAATACGATTTAAAATACAAAATCCTTGTTGAGAGGCAAAATCGCGTGAATAATACTCCATCATGACATCCCATGCCTCTGTGAAAATGCCTTATGGTGTGATTGAGAAAATATTGTACATTGCCAAATAGATGCAAATAAAATTGATAAGTCTTTGAAGCTCCCACTTTGCATAAGAACTTACATCGCGCTTATATACTTCAACCAAGCACGGATTACAAACGGGAACAAAAAATAATTCATGTGTTGTAGACCCTCTCACACTTGATGATGATGTCCAACATGGAGTCATCGTCTCCCCTCCAAAAGATGCCCCTATTTCTGCCTTCCGTGGAGAACGTCCTCCGACCCTCTCTCCTAAAGCCGCGACTCAAGCGGCCACTGTGGCTGAGCTTTCTACAGTCGCAGCTCAGAAAGTCAAATGAAGTCTCTCAATGAGTCAATTGCTGCAGTGGCAGTCTCCTCTTCCCTTCCCAGTCATGGAGCTGATGGTCGTGAACCCATCCTCTCCTCCTACTGCAATAGACATGGCCACATCGAGTCTCACTTCTTCGAGCACCGACGTGACATAAAGCTAGAAGCGCATTTGAAGCCCCAACCGAGACAATTGGCGTTGCTGCTCGTGTGCCTTCAACTCCTAGAGCACCTTCAATGCCGGCTGCTAGAATGCCTTGGGCTTGTTGTAAGTAATACCGTATACGTATTAGTTACAGATAGCTACTGTAAGCTACTCTAGATATGAATAGTACATGTCTAGATCGGACATACCGATAAACTGTTTGACTCGGTACAGAGCTGTCGCTAGGATATAGCTCTCTCACTTCTTCTGTTGTCCCGACACCACGCTTGTCGCCGTAACTGTTCCGTTTGCGGGACTGTGACTGTAAATACGTTTGCGTAAGTTATCTTCCACACTAACTGTGTTTGCATGGTTCAATAGGGCTATGTAAGCATGCCTTGTTCATGTACTCCCTACGATTGACAACTCCTCCTTTGCTTCAGCGGATGTGTACTTCTTTGACAAAATCTAAGCCTTGACCTCCTCCCTCACTTGCTGTAATGTCCGAGTCGACGCGCCTTCTCTCCGTGTAGCCTTCGATGACATCTGCGATGACAATACCCTCACCTCCGTCAACTACGTTGATGGTGGGTTCTTTACGTACCGGGATGTTGTTGCCGGGCTCTCTGCCCTTCACAAGTTCCCTTCTCATGCCCATGTCATGTGCACCACGGATGACTCAGACGACGGCCGACGCCTCGTTTCCGACCTTGACGTCCTTTTCTCTCTTGATGATGGAGATGACCACCTTCGTGATTTTGTTTCCAACATGCCGATACCGTTGGATTTCAGTCACACGGCGTCCACTCACGAGCCCCCTTCCCCATGGACCTCATGAGCTTGCCGACCACCACGTCATGCACCTCCCTCCTCGGACATTGATTCCCTTGACGATGGCGAACCGGCTTGGGCCCTGGTGGCTCGCCTCTTCCATGATGCTGCGCATGATGACGATACCGACGCTCTTCGTGCCTCTCCTCCCATGATCCTTGCTGCTGATCTTGTGGCCATGGCATTCCATGAAGTGTACGAAGCTTCTACCCGAGCTCGAGGAGCATAAGAGCTCTCATTTTGCCTTCCAAATGATGTCTCCATTCGCTGTCGTTGTCGTCCCCGAGCTTTGACGTCCTCCTCGGCACCCATTGCTTCCTATCTCTCCAATGACAGGTGCGACTCTGATGAAATGTTCTCTCCTATCTCTATGGACCTCGGATCTCGCTTCCGAGTCCTCTACCTCGATGACCCATCCGATGATGACGCCCTCCATGATGTTCCGGTTCTCAGTCTTCTCGCTCCTCCAAGTGTGGCTCCTTCTACCCCATTGGCGTATGCCCCGCTCAAGCATGCGTCACCTCTTCATGTGCCCTCCATGCTTTCTCCCGCGGCTTTGGTTGTTGCGTCCATTCTCGTTTCTTCCTCACTGCATGAAGAACCAAAAGCACCTCCCTTACCGATCATCTCCAAAGTTCCTTCCGATGCGACAGTCTTCCGGGAGCGTCGACGACCTCTTCACGTACTTTTCTTGAGTGCTTGTAGAGTTCCGGGCATTATCTCGCATCTCACGGAGGGCAGATCTAGCCTTCACATGCTCTCCATTGTAGACATCAATCCTTCAACGAGGTCATCCATGGCGGTAGCCCTTGCGCAATTCTCCCTTTCGTGTACTAACCGTCATCCTCCCTCCGTCGTTGTGGCCGCTCACATTCGCCTTCCCTCTGATGTATCCAACATCTCAGCCGGGCATCTTGCCCTTCTTCCACACATGGATGTTGTTCGTGCGTTCCCGCCCTGTCATTTGTTTTCCATCCTAGGTCGGCATGACCCGTTGTGTGACCCTCCTACTATTTCTTTCTTCGCATGTTGCAACGTGATTTCCCGCGGCTTGCGACTTCACTTGGCTCCATCAACTACATCATCACCCAAGTCCCAGGAGCGGCGCGGATTCTTGAGTTACGAACTTCCCTTAGCGACCCTATTCTCGCCCTTAATCACGATCTTGGCTCTACAGCCCGTCGTGACACCCTTGTTTGGTCCAACATCTGCTCGCCATCCGAACTCCAGCGTCACTACCGCTCTTTCCTTTCACAACCCATGTCTTTCGGTGCTCTTCCCACAGCGCACGGCTTCAGTCCTTCGTGGACAGCCCCTCCCCGACTTCATGATAGTGTCTTCGTGAAATTTACTACAAACGTGGATTTCCACCCCTTCCTACTTAACACTGATGGACATGGCCGCGGGATGCTTCTCCACCGTGGTAACTAGACTGCGCCATCCTCGAATATCCGTGTTGTCGCCTTGGGTTATCCAATTGATGCTCTTTGCTCGAATACTCTTTGCGATGCGGTCCTTTCTGCTCTTCTTGGCCGGGCACATGACTCCATGATTTGCCATTGGGTCGTCGCTTTTGTGACATCATCCGCTGCGACCGACTGCGCTCTCCTCATTGCATCTTCCTTCGACGACCCGTGGATGTTTGACACAGGTACTACGACGCACATGGCCGTTAAATTCGCGGATGTTGCGGCCTTCAGATCGTCCCCTCTTACCTTGGTCAACGGCCTCAGTGCATATGTTGTTGGTGAGGGCATTGTTCATCTATTCCCGCACGACGATACGTGCTCTCCCATTCGCGTAAAGCTCGATCATTGTCTCTACGTTCCTGACCTCATCGCCAAAACCAATGATAATATCTGACGTATCTTTAGCAGCCGCCAAGCCTTAGAAGCTAACGTTTATGTATAAATCACTCTCACGACCGATGCCTCTCGGATGACTCTCCTTGATGGCACTATCATTACCATCAAGACTCACGGGCGCCTTATCACCCCCTTGCCCATATACTTCACCATGCTCCTCGAAACCACCCCCCCGCCCACCCAATGTTCCTTGATCGCAGCGTCTACCACCCTTGCCCCTAATGCGCAGCACCTATGGTGTGATGCACGTTTCGGCTATCTCAGCGGGCGTGGCATCACTGCCTTTGCTCGCAATGGTGTTACTGATCTCCCTCCACAACAATGTGTTCTCCCTTTCTACCGGACATGCGCCAACATCAAGTCCACTGCTGCCCCTCTGCCCCGTAGACTTCACCCCAAACCCACTCAACCCTTCGAGCGCTCTCGGACTTCTGGCAAAATAACACTACGTTGTTGTAGGGTAATGCTTAATCTTGTGGAGTTCTTGATTACGCCTCGCCGATTGTGGCTCTCTACTTTTGCCGCTCCCGCAGCTCCTCTACCATATGCTTGCGAGCATATCGCACCATGGCGTTTGCCCTCGGCTTCGGCCTTCAGTCCGTTCGCCTTGACAATGACACCGCCTTCTCAAGTCATGAGTTCATCGCCGCATGTGATGAATCTTCGACTGCTCGAGAATACTCAGTCCCCTACAAGTAGTTCCAAAATGTGTTAATCGAACGTATTTGGTACACCTTGTCTACGGTGCATGTATGACTACGTTGGCCTCGGACCATACTTATTATGGGAGTCGGCTATGGCTATGGCGGTGCACATTCATAATGGTACCTTCCGTCGTGGCGTTAAGGACATCCCTCTTCGCATTATCACTAGTGCCACCCCGGCCCTCTCCTACCTTGTACGCACATTTGGCCGTCTAGCGTTTGTCCATGCCCCTCGTGCCAATCGCTCGATGACTGCTCCCTCTCCGCGCGAAGGAATCTTCGTTGTTTACTCCTCGGACCATGCCTAGCTCGTCTGAATGCTTGACACCCGTATCATTCTCGCTTGTCACAACATTACCTTCCATAATACCGATCGTCGAGGCCGCTTTGATCCTGCGCTACGTGGGGAATAGCATGCTTCTTCTCAAGAAGGGTTTTGTACCTCATCCACATCACTCACATTCACCTATGACCTATCATCATCCACGCCTGATCATGGTCCCTCACCTCGAGAAGGCCTCCAAATCTGTCACTCTTACAGTGACTCGAGCAATGACGAAGCCACGTCGAGTGACCACCACCCCCCCGTGGAGTGTCAACATACGCAAGAGGTCTCGCATGATCTGCATCTTCCCTCCACCGAGTCGCTAGTCCACACACCTCTACCTTATTCAACTAGTTACCCCAGTCATACCCATGCGCATCATCATGCCTAACGTCAGACTGCCAAATGCACCGAACTTCTTTCCCCGGCATGGCTATCAACCACCGACGGCTCTTCTTGCCGGCGACTCACATGGCGACCCTTATACATATAAAAAGGGCGTCGGCTCCCAAGATGCTTCGGAATTGTTGTCAGCCATCTAGTCCGAATACGACTCCCTCATTGGCCGCAAGATATGGGAGCTGGTCAGTCAGCCGACCGGACGGAAAACAGTCAAATACAAGTGGGTTTTCAAAGCAAAGCGCTATGCTGATGACAATATTGCTCGCTATAAGGCACGTCTTTGTGGGGCTTCTCACATATACATGGGCTGGACTTCAATGGCACCTTTGCCCCTACAGTGAAATTCACAACCCTACGCGTTATCTTCTCTTTTGTTGCCAAGCTCGTCCTCCACCGCGAACGGACGGATGTCGACTGCGCCTTCCTTCATGCCGATAAGGATGCAGAAATTTGTATGGATCAGTCTGAAGGATTCACTCAGCATGGTGATGCTGGTGAAGATAATGTGCGTCTACGACATGAAACAAGCGCCACACAACGGGCACTGCCCACTCAACAAGTTTCTTCTCACTCGAAAATGTGTTCAACTTCGCACTGACTCTCGCGCCTACGTGTACCGGTCACACTTGCAATTAGGAGGGTGTTTCTTCACTCCCGATCATCGCGACTACCCATGTCTTGCTTACGACGTTACCAACAACGTCAACATCTTCACCATTGTTGCGGTATATGTTGACGACATTCTCATTTGTAACGCTTCCCTTGCATGGATTACGGACTTTCAAGCAGCCCTAGCCATCAAGTTCGACATCAAGGACTTGGGACCCTACAAGTGGCTACTTGGGATGACTATCGAGCGAAACACACCTTAGCAAATCCTCACCATCCATCAAGAAAAGTGCATCCGGGAACTACAACGACGCTATAGCATGGCAGACTTGAAAAATGTTGCAACACCGACATTTGCCAGCGACCCGCACGAATCTCCTCTCATGGACGACTATGGTTGTTGTTCGGGAGTTGAGCTAACGTCGTGGATCCGTGAGAACCTCGCTCGACGCCAACCCGAGTGCGCTACTAGCCTCGGAAATGGTTTCCGCAAGGGCCGTCACGAACCAAGAGTGAGCGGTGTGCACTGACGCATCTCCGCCGCATCGAGCCAAGTGGTCAAGCAAATGCAAACGCGAAGCTAGAAATCAAAATTATCAATTGAACTTAATTTCAATGCATTTTCTACTGTCGATTTATTGCTCGTCGTCAACAACGATATTGCGCCGCAGGAAAACAAACTGAATTCCATGGATCGAGCAAAGTCGCTACGACACACGCGGATACGATTCAGGAGGAAAACTAATAAAAGACTGCACACCTATCGCAAGTCAAGAAACTTGAGAATCAAGGTGTACTAATAATATGTGTTGGCACGAGGGGCGTAGCAGGCTGGGCCTTTATGAAAGACAGAGACCTATCCGTCCGCCCTCTGGAAGCGGGCGTTGGACTTCTGAGGATGTTGGGCGGGCCAACGAGGAAGGATATGAGCGAGTAGGGGACCCTGGTACGTATGTCGTAGCGGACTCTAGTCGTAAAAGGGGCGGGACCTTGGTAGTCCAGTTCGAACGAACCCTACCAGGCTCACTGTTCGCAAAAATTTAAAAAGAGGAACCTGTCCGATGAACTGGCATAGTCGCAACTCATTGGTTTGAATGCTTGGCCCATATAGATGGTGAACTGCTGCACGGTATATTTGAGGCCCACCCGTCGTCCGATTCACCTTGTTACCACCCCGATCGAAACCCACTAGAACCACGATAAAAACGCCCCCTCCACTGCCACTGTGCCACGCGATACTCGCCAAGATCGCGTCGCAATATGCAGGAAAGTCTCCCTCACTACGTACATAGCAACTGAAGAACAACGGCCGTTCATAGTCTCGTGTCATGTTCAAAGCACACACTACGAAGCCGTACAATGTCTGCTCGCCATCACACAAAGCCTCGTAAGGGATGGCAAGCGACATTCCCGCCAGCCACTCGCGTTGTGCGATTGTAACTCAAGCTGGAGTAGGACGTACATACTCGTTGCCTAAGCTACCCTTACGTTTCATCACCTCCCTGAGCTGCGTCTCGTTCGCAACGTGTCGTCGAGTTGTCGGACAGCGGCGGCCCTGTCGAGCGGTTAGGGCGGGGTTTCGACCTCGCCCGGCTTTGGCCAGTAAAGTACTGGATTGTCCACGTCGCGGGCTGAACAATATCAAACAAGTGAAATACACATCGAATGCACATTATTTGACAGGGCTTGCCGGTTGTACTTGTCAGTATTTCGTACTTCTATCAATATGTAAGTACAATATATGGAGGCTGAACCCGCGACAATTAATTATGGACGCCGAATTTTCAACGCCATCAGGGTTTAACGACTGAGCGCCGGTTGTCGTGGTTTATATCGGCGGTCGAATTACTCGATTCTGCAAAGGTAATAGATATAGGTCTGAACAATGCATTAAGCAGACACCGATAAGATAAATGCAGATTTCGGGCCGGCCGATTTGCATAGTTTAGTACATACCGACAGTGTACATCAAATCGAGAAAGTCACGAAAGTACAGCAGCAGCGAGCTGCCGAGGGCAACGTCCGTGTTCCATGCCTCGTGGGATCGGCGACACAACCTCCGGAGCAACCCTCCCGAGGAGATCACTTCTGCTTCTTCCACTACCTCCCTACGCCGGGTCACTACGCCACCGTCCGCCGTGCCCTTTTGCGATATTGGCTGAGAAGCCATTCATTACAGCGCTGAAATTATTGGAACGAGGTGCCTGAATTAGTTGAGTGTTGCCGCTGGAGTGGCGCCATTGAGGGGCTTTTTTCCAGACAGGATCAGTTTCTTCGAGTTGCAACCGCCGCGCTTTTCTCTGGCTTAAACGACCCACTACCAAAGTTCCACCGACGGCTTGCCAAGTTCAGAAACGTCGGAACTGGAGACGTGTCTGTGTAACAAGCGCGGAGGAATTTGGTAACTTTCTATTGGGCGCTTTCTGTTCGCCTCACGGTGCAAGGTGGCGGGATATTGACATTCGGTAGACGGCCACAAAGCCGAGCCCGCCCTATTTTGGTAAGCTCCTCCCCTCGCTTTAGCCTGCTACATTGTTTTGGCTCGACTTGCAAGTGGTCTGCTCGTGTATTTCACCATGGATAGAAAGGAATGTAGTATGGCTGTGAAGTACTTATCGACCTGCGATTCAACAAAACCCTCGACCAAATATTGCCCTCGTTACAAACTGTTTGTGGCGCCCTTTATACAATTTCGTGTGTAGGAACGCGGAAAGGTTTGCAAGAGAGTGCTGAGATAAGGCCATAGAATGCTACGCAGAGTGCAAACTACAGGAAGTCGTGTTTACGGCCAGTGCGGTCGTGGCCTCCTCGAAGATCTCTCGTGTAGTGCGCTTTTGGGTGGATAAATGAGGGATTATCGGCGGTCGGAGTTGCTCCACACGCTTAAAAGTACTTGCTATCGATAGTTAAAAGATACTAAGATACTAGCGCGGCGCCAGCAAAAGCTACTCTCACTCGCGAGGGACAAGCGCGTCTTTTCACGCCCCTCGCAAGGCAACGAGCGTTTGGCTGGGGGAGAAGGGCAGCGGTTCGTACGGTCGCCGAAGAAGCAAGAGCTTACCCTTCCGCATCGCAACGTCGACGGCTCAACCCCTCTCTGCCTCTCACCGTACATAGGATTTACAGCTTTAGAACTACTGACAATTTTCGACATGAGGAAAATCGCTCGTAGCGGAATAGTGTGCCTCTTGATCGATGTGCTTGGGTTCGTTAGAGCTTAGTACTGTCTGCTTCCGGCATCGTTACCGCCAGACACTGGGTTGAGGGGCAGTTTAAGCGTTTCTCGCGCTCGGCGGAAACTCGGACTATATTCGTCATTTTAATGGAAAGTGACACTGTGCATGTACCCTTTGCCACCAGTTTTAGGCGACGCGGTTTCGACAAGAATGCGAGTTGGCGCGATGGAGCGGCGAGCGCCCGTCGTGCTGATGGTGGTGGTGATGCTTTTGGGAAGCGTACCTGTCGCCCACGGTGAGCTTCCACTGCCTCGAGTACCCGTACAGTACGAAGAGAGGTTCCGCAGTACTTAAATTGTAACAGTTCGCGGGCTCGCTCGAGCAGTACCTGTACGTTATTACCCCCTGGTTAACTTAAAGTCCGGGTTTTCAATACATTGCGCAGGCGACTTTTTTGGCAATTTATTGACGTCGATGGCGAAGCAGCTGTTCGACCCTGTTCACGGCGTCACCGTCAGTACCGCGCCCGTCGATGGAGAACCCACCGACGTGGGTGTGGTGGAGCACGGCGATGTTCTATCGACCACCTTCCAGAGCGACCTTGACTCGGCCGTCAAGCAGGCGGAAGAGAAGGAGGCGGCGGTTTCCGGTAGTCCCGTCGATGGGCTGATTCCAAACTACAAAGACGTCGAGAAGATCCTGGAGGAGCAGCTGGCGCAGGACGTTGTGGATCTGGAGTATGAGCTGGTCGAGGAGCAGAACGAGCTTGAGGAGGTCGCGGACGAGATTGGGGGCGAGGAGGTGGTCGAGGAGGAGATGGCTGAGGATGAAGATATCGCGTATGAGGAGGTTGAAGAGCGGGTGGAGCAGGCGGAGGAGCTGGAGAATGAGTTTGGGGCGGCGCAGGAGATGGCGGACGAGATTGCGGAGAGTTATGGTCATGACGTCGAGGTAGTGATGAGTGACCAGGCTGGGAACCAGTACGAGGTGGACAGCAACTTGGCAGCTGCTGAGGCGGGTGGGAAGGCGCACGAGGGGCTTGTAGACCCGGAAGCGGCGGCAGAGGCGGCGGAGATTGTTGAGGGGCTGAAGAACGGGGACGGCGTTGTGGAGGCTGAGTCGGATCCTGTGGCGAATGAGTTGTTCGATAGGACGCTCGAGGGTAAAGAGGAGGAGGACTATGAGGAGGACATGGAGGAGTTTATGGCGGAGCGCGATGCAGAGTTCGTGGGTGAGGAGCAGGAGGTCGTGGCGTCGAAGAGCCAAGAGGCGCCCGCGGAGAAAGAGCAAGGCCACGATGTGGTGGTGGAAGCGAAGGAGCAGACCATCGAAGAGGGGGAGCGCGAGGGTCGAGAGGCGGAGGCAACTGTCATAGTTACTGACACCGACCTGTTTCACATGGAGGCCACGGAACAGCACAGCAGTCGCGTGCGCTTTGTCGTCGCGGCCGTTCTCCCCGCAAAGTCGGACGAACCTTTGAAGATGACGGCCACGATGGAGTACAATATCACTGCTGGCATCATTCGGGTACAACCAGCTCCCTAGTCAACCCCCCCTTTTTTCCCCCTCTCACTCGCGTGTCTTGGCGTGTTCGGAGCTCGAGTGAGAAGAGCTTATTGAGGTCGTGGCTTTTTGTGGCTCCTTCGCAGGATATCGAGCTCGCTGCTGGTTACTATTACGACGTGGATGACCTGTGGGAGCCCGGCTTCGGCGTCTACTTCAACAAAACTATGTCCAGGGACTACCCCACCGGCTATTCTGCGCTATTTACGACCGAGATCATCTATCCGGTGAAGTACAACCAGGAGGATATCGAGCGCTTTGTGCAGCGTCTGATCCGCGACCCGCGTGGTATTTTTGCGGCGACCGAGGACGCGCACCCTCGCCTCGGCGTGTCGGTGTCCCAAAAGATCGAGTACTGCTCCAACGACTGGACCTTTTGGAGCTTCACCACCGCCAGCGGAAACTGGGCACTGGAACGGCAGTCGACCGGGCAGCGACAGGAGCACCAGTGTTGGTACAATGCCCGTGACCCCGTCCTCGCAGACTGGAACCTGAAGGGGATGTGGCTGCTGATCGGTGCGCGCTTGGTCGTTGCTTGCTGATCTTTCGTGTTACATTTATTTTAGTTTACCGAGTTTCGCGACTATACCGAGTTCTTACGCATCCATTTCCGTTTTTTCTCGAATGAAAGACTCTCTTCTCGAAAGAAAGACATATTCAGTATTTAATTTGTTGCTTGTATTCTTTATTTCGGGTTCTCTTACATGTTACACTGTCACCTAAACCCCCGGGTAATTCTAGCCACGGAAAACTGACCATCATTTATTATGTCTGACTGTCTTCTGTACAGGCGCGATGCTGGCGAGTGGAGCTCTTGCAGCTGCGCTTGGCGTCGTCGTCACTCGCTTCTGTCTCGGCGGTGGAGCAAGCGAGGACGGGGACGACGATCTGCTGCCCCGCCACCATCGCCGATACCTTATCGAGTCGCGTCTGAAGGGGAAGGGCCGCAACCCACTGTCGCTCGCGGGGCTGCGCCGGAAGTCTGAGAAAATGTGGCGCAGGAATCAATACACCCCCCACGCCGACCCCTGTGACCTCGCCAACATGGAGGACAAGCCACTCGAGAAGGACAGCTCTCGGTCAAAGGTGAGATAATTTCACTATAATATGATTTACGCAATATGCACCCGTCCTGCCCAATCAAGTCTGAGTCCTAGGATATTCGGGGTTTCAGGGTTTAAGCTTAAGCTGACTCTCGTGCGTCCACCTTTGTCTTACCACGCGCAGCTGCGCGATCTGGCGGACGAGTATTCGGCGCCCACCTGGCACCCACACAACATCGACCTGGACGAGAAATACGGAAAGAAATTCAGCAAGCAGACCAAGTTCAGCTGGGTTGGGGACTACAAGACGCAATATGCGCGGCGGGCACGCGCGAAGGCAGCCGCGCTAGCCGCCGCCGCAGCCGAGAAGGCCTCCAAGGAGAGCTCTGAGTCGGAGACGCCCGACATCCCGTCCTGGGAACTGGACGACGGGGGTGACAGCCCGCTGGAAATTTATGGCAACACCATCACGAAGCGGATCACTGCCGTCAAGCAGGACTTGTGAGTGTAGAGGGTTAGCGCGGGGGGGACGTTAAAATAGCTCCTAGCTCAAGATATACGCATTATCTGTCCGAAATTGTCGCCTCCGTGAAAAGAAGTGGGTGGCAAACCCTAAAAGGGCTGACAAATTCTCATCTGCTATGTATGTTGGCGTCCTCGGATACATAGGAATCATAGAAGGACAAACTGTAATTCATCATGACGAAATATTAGGGGGCCCGTGTGCAGCGCAAGTTCGAGAGCACAAAAGGTTTGAGACTTTGTGCATTCCTCCCACCCAGGGCAGGTAGGACCATCGGATTAGCATTGAATGCATTCCTCAGCCCTTAGTCTCTTTGAATTTCGTATGAGGTCGTTTCTTTTGTTTTTATTAATATTCTTACAAGAAATAGCAGCAGATACCACCAAGCAAAAAGAAGAAAAGAGGGAAAAACCTTGTTACGTCGTATTTCATATGAGCATCAATATCGATGAAAGAGAAAGAGCTGACATGAACGGATGACTTTTTGAGAGAGAATGAACCTTTCAGGTGGATGCATCTGGGCGTGCGGACCACAAAAGCGGTGTTCGAGAGAGTGTACAATCTAAGGCCAGGGATCAAGTGAATTTTGTCGATGTTGATGGTAGTGATACTTTGAAACGTCAATGTTGATGGGCTTGATATCTCGGATTGTCGATGTTGATGGCGTTGATATTTAGGGATGTTGACATCGATGGCATATTAAGCCGATATCATCGCCGATGTATCGATACTGCAGGGCGCGCGCTTGCGCGCGCGCGGGGGGTGCGGAGCGAGGAGATCCCCTCTAGGGTCGCGTGGGATAGTTGCTTACAAAAAGTAAGAACGATATGCATGGGAGGTGGGGGATCCCTGGTTGATGCGAGTGATGCGAACGTGGGCGGCGATGCATGAGATGGGATTGGGTCCGGAAATATCAATCGGGTACTTTATTATATCAAAGCAAATGACTATCTTAATGATTACAAAAACACATAGTGAGATACATAAGCTTAGTCTGTACATGATTACAAAAATACAAAGAACGACATGCACAAAGAACTACGGGCCACTCCTTGTATACTGTATTGGAAATGTGGCCAATACTACATAAGTATGAAATATCAATCGGGTACTTCATTATATCAAAGCCAACACGTTTCTTATCCCTGAAAATGCGGATAAACGTTCCGAATAACGCGAATTTCACATTCGAAAATACGACGAGCAATGCACGAAATTTTCGGCCGGTACAATTGGTACATTTTGGTACGTGGTTGTATGGTTGGTACGTTTTGGTACGTGGCTGTACGTTTTGGTATGTTTTAGTACGTCATTGCACGTTTGCTAACAATAACAAGAGAGGGTTATTATTGTTATCGATTATCGTTACTGAGTTATTGTGGCGAGCTGAAGTGAGCAATGTGCCCAATGGTGTCTTCTATTCGTTAAATGAAAGATACGAGTAGCAATATTTATTTACATGTAGTGTGTGCATTACCTTTGGAAATGACGAGAAGGCCGCCGGTTGTAATTGCCTTGATTGACGTTAGCGATATCCCCGGGCACTTGACAAATAATCGCGTCCACAAAAGATTTAGCGATATATCGACTTTTTGTTTCGACGAGGTGAAGTGAGAAATGTGAGCTGCGAAATCATTTCAACCCACTTCATAAAGGACAACGAGTACGGTACCAGTCCGGAATTGCGACCGCGAAACGACGTTTGGCATTCCTGAACGGGCATGTAAATCATATAAATATGTGAAAAGAAAAAGAACGGAATTATAACGGTCATACAACGATTGCAACACAGCATCGCCCTTTCTTATGTTAACTGGTATATGATGTGACGTAAGATAATGGTGTTGCTCAGGTGTGTATAAAATCTACATGTTGATACGTTTTCGTACGTGAGATTTGCCTCGTCAGATAAGTTACTATATAAATATTCAATATCAATCACCCATTTGGTGGAGAGCGACAAGAGAGAGAATCTATGTGTTTGTACGTTTTCGTACGTGAGGTTTGCTGCGTCAGATAGATTATTTAGCAATATACAAACTTAATAGATTATTTAGCAATATACCCGCCGTTGGATTCCTCTCCGAGGTTCGTGGCGCACTCGGGGTTGGCGTCGAGGTTCTCACAGATCCCACGATGTTAGTTCAACTCCCCAACGGCAACGACGGTCTCCCCGCGGATGTGGGTGTCTTGCACTATCACGGCATCCGAGGCTCAAAACTTGCCCTTGATGCCGTGGTTTCCGGTTTGTTCGGCGTTTCTAGCCCCCCGTCACCCGAAGTCGCTCTCCGCCGTGCTGAGAAGACCAAGTTCGAGAAGTACTCCGAAGGGGTGAGGAGTCGGCCCGACATCCGTTTCATTCCCTTTGCTGTCACGGAATTTGGTACTCTCGGCGGCCACGCCACGGCTTTCTTGACGGAGCTAGCCAAGCAGGCAGCCGCATCTAAAGGGATGCATGTGGGCAAGTTGTTGGCCTCCTGGCGTCGAAAGGTCTCTCTCGCCGTCCATGTTGCTCACGCGGACAACGTCTTGCGCGGTTTGTCCGCCGCTGCGGACGGCGTCGAGGCCGCTTCTTCCTCGGCCGGGATGCCTTCTCCTGCTACGGCGCTCTTCACCCGCGCCATGGGCCGCAAGCGTCCTCGTGTTTCCTCGAGCGGCGCGTGAGGCGCCGCTTGACGCCTCCACGTGTTGCATTCTCGGCGCGGCCTAGGAGTTTCCTTAGTTCAATCTGCTAGGTTTGTGCACAATGTAGTGCTTTCCTTTTGCCGTGCTTTGGATTCCGTGATCCTCTTGTCACTCTTGCCCTTTTGTTTCCCCCCCCACTTTCCCTGTCCGTGTTCATCTGGTTTTTCTTGTAACCAGAATCGCTTGGATTCCTCTTTTCTAAGGAACACAAGCACATAAGCAGGAGAGGGAGAAAGATATTTGTACATTAGTAAGTTGTGTAAGTAAGTATTTCAGTATGATATTATATACTGTATTTGAAATATCTAACGTCTATTTTATTATATAAAAGCCAACACGTTTCTTATCCCTGAAAGTGTGGAAAAACGTTCCGAATAACACAAAGTTAATAACCGAAGATATGACGCGCAATGCACGAAATTTTCTGCTGGAAAATTTGGTACGTTTTGGTACGTGGTTGTACGGTTGGTACGTTTTGATACGTTTCGGTACGTCGGCATGCCGCTGGATTTTTTTATATGAACCTATCCCTAGAGGGGAATAATCCTTAGATACTCCGCTGCTCGTTGCCTGAGCAATATATTTGCCTGAGAGAGATATTTGTACATAAGTAAATTATGTAAGTAAGTATTTCTGTATGATACTGTATACTACTACTGTATTGGAAATATCAATCGGCTATTATTTTATTATATCAAAGCCAGCACGTTTCTTATCCCTGAAAATGTGGAAAAACGTTCCGAACAACGGACAGTTAGTAGCCGAAGATATGACGAGCAATGCACGACATTTTCTGCCGGTACATTTGGTACGTTTTGGTACGTTTTGGTACGTTTTGGTACGTTTTGGTACGTTTTGGTACGTTTTGGTACGTGGTTGTACGTTTGGTACTTTTTGGTACGTTTCAGTACGTCGGCATGCCGCGTCGGATTTTTTGATATGAAGCTATCCCTAGAGGGGAATTTGGGACGATATATCAGCATGTCGGGCTTTGATAATTGACATTTTCTAAATGTTTTTTTGAATATTGAAAAAAACGAATATTTTTGATAATTTATGGCATTGATGTCATCACTAGTGTCATCTTCTCGATTTCGATGTCACAACCTAGCACACCGATGGCACCATCGGGGGATGATTATTGTACTATCTACGATCTAGTATCGATGGCTTATCCCTAGCCTCGGTATAGCCTAAACAAGTAAATATTGCAAACGCCGTACCTATACCCTATCAACGTCAATAACTTTTAAAGCAACACGGAACCCTACAATTCCCTCCCTACCCTACCCTCCCTACCCTCCCTGGCTCCCTGCTTGTCTCTTACATGTACACAGTTTAAGGCCGGTTCGTAGGTGAACTTTGCGACCATCCGCGAAAGATGATATATTTAGCTTCTTGTTGCCTAGCGATACTTCTCATGCTCATAAGTGGCGTGGGTTCGAATCGAGGATGGTATTATACCGCTCACCTATCCTTGAGTTTCGGATATGATGATCTAGTGACTTGGAGGTGGCGTAAGGGGTTAGGGCTACAAGTAAGTGGCTAAGTGCCGGGTAGGTAAGGTTTCCCCTAACTTGTCTCTTACATGTGTACACGGTTTAAGGCCGCTTCTTAAGTGAACTTTGCCACCATCCGCGAAAGATGAGAAGCAAGGAACCCTGGCTTATTTTCCTCGTAGCTCATGGACTGAAATTCTATGACGCCTCCAAAAACGGAGCATACTAGCTTCAACATAAATTTACCCACTAACAATTAAATGTACGCATGTGTACTCGCTAGGCATTTCATCATGGAAATCAAACATACCCTACACTCACAATGAACAACACTCATGATGCACCTCTCAAAGCATGAACAACCACGATGGAATTGGAAAATACAGTCCTGCAGTTTTTATGCACTTTCGGAGTATTTGGTACATCCGAAAGGCACAAAAGCAATGCCCCCTCCGCAAATACTCTTGTTGTTAGCTTCCACCCGTGAAAAATTTGAAATTGAACTGAAATGACCGAATAAAACCACATCTATGAAGGATGAGTGCTCTCTTGTAGGTCTCATTCGAAGAACCCACGGGCGTAATCTCCACGGTAAAATAGACTCCCAGTTCGATTTTTTTCCGAGTAAATCAGTTAGGTGTTTTTCTTTGCCTCGGAGTAGTTTAACGCGGGTTCTTATCGTATGTGGGGCTAACTCATCTCTTCACGGCCACTCATGGCGTTCATTATGACGATTTTGCGCTTGCAATGGTCTTGAGCAATCAAGTGGTGTGGCCACTAGATTCCATTTACGTGATATATTCACACAATGCAATGGACATAGGACATGCCACAGTTCGCTTTGAGCTTTTGCGGGGGGTCGTCTATGATAAGGGCGAGGGGGATTCTTCATTTGTTGACGGTAGAGCATTTAATTTAACGCGCGGGGCCACGGCGCTTTCTGGACTCGTGATTGAATTGGACTTAGCATTTGACAACTTGTTCTTTCACATATTAATATATCGATAAACAATAATGCTATCGCTAGATACGGGCTCCTCTTTACAGTAAAGGAGCAAACATCATATTCAATTTGAAAATGCGTTCGTTCACCGCCACTTGGAAATAAATGATATGTTTTGTACTTGATGTCCAAATGACTTGCTTTTTCTTGAGTATGTGATTTGACAAGCGTCCGCCAATGGGGCGGATCAGTTATGCAAATGCTTAAAATTGGATGCAAAAGCGTGGCGCCCTAACGATATTATTTAGTTTTTATACTCATCCCTAAAACTGGGTCATTTGGTACCCGGGTTCTCGCGCCTCTGAGTCCATGCCCATTCTCACCCATGCAGCCTTTCGCACGTCCGTTAACGAGGCCCTAGGTCGGATGTGTACCCCCACGCTAGTCCGGGCGACGCACCCTTTGACAGCACCTCAAGTAGGGCATTCTCCTTAGTAGTCGTAGGTAGATACTAGAGGGGGTGTCGGGTACATGCATCTCGGCCATATCCGGCGGGACGCCGGGTCCGAACTTTTTTCCTAAACCCGCCGTGCGGGGTTTGTCGGCGGCGGCTGATCCTAGGACCGCCCCCGCCATGCAAAGTCAATCACCCGGCCGCGATTCTCCGCAAGTGTAACTGTCACTATGCTCTACCCCCCGGATCAACTCGACATCGACAACGCAGCTCATGTTCTAGCTAGCGCACTTCCCCGGCGTTGCTTCCGTCGCTAGCTCCAATATCTATATGTCTCGCCGTTGATCCGCATGTGCTCTCCTCACTACCACATAGTACATATGTGTTAGTCCCACCCTATCATGAGAGTAGCTGAGGCGTATATGATCTTGGACATACGTTTTGGACGGCCCGAGCGGGAGATATTGGCGCTAGTAGTTTACAAATGTTACTTTTAAAATCCCTCCATGCATTGCTTTCCCGACAGCGCACGCTCCCGCGGATCGCTGCTGTCGACTCACCCCGCCTAGCCCCTCACCGCCCCAAGCATGGCGAGACAAAAGGGTTACGAGCGCCCACCATGAGGAGGTGGTTGGGGGTGAGTGATGACGGGCCTACGAGCGCGACCCCTCCGTGGCCGCCGCCGCTGCACCGCCGGCGGGCTCCTCTTCACGCTAGTGAGTAAGGAATTGTTTTTTTGCCCCACTATACATGCCCTTCCCAGCACCTTTCAAGCGTGCGGATCGCAGCCGCCGGAACATCCCGCCTAGCCCCTTGCCGTGCCCGGCTTGGCACGGCCACATGGCTACCAACGCCCACCCTGATGAGATGGGGTGGGTGAAGACGAGTATGCGAGCGCACCCGCTCCGGGGCCGCCGCCGACGAGCGCCCATATAGCGTCTATCGCTTACTTTTTCGCACCCGCATTTCGTATGTCGAAACATGAATAAATCCCATTGAAAGTCAAAATGCATGAAAGAATGGCCATTGGCGACTCTAAGCTAGGAGCAAGAGTTCAAGACAAGTGGGCCTGCTATTTTATCGTCGTGTTGAATAGGGACCACGGTTCAAGCCGCAACCCCAAACCACAATCATAAGAACGAACTGAGGGGGAACTTCAATATCAAAGATAACGGGCGTAAGCGTCGGAAGTTGTTGTAGGCCTAATGGAAAAAAAGTAATGGTCATATCGATACTCAACCATACGTTCAATGCAAGCTAGGCTAGCGGCAGAAAGAATGTTGAACATTTTTCGTGTAATATTTCTCACATTCGGCAATGTGGCTTGTACACTCACTCAATATCGAACAAGACAGGCCAATTCGTTGATTTTGTTTTGAGCCCCATTTCATGAAATTTAAAGCAAACCAATCCCTTCGTTTAGTTTATAGCTTTAATTTCAAAAAAATATTGAATTCAAACACTAATAAGTTATTTTAGCTCAAAGCCGAGGTTTTATGAAGTCGAAAGGAAATTAGTATTACTTTAGTTTACATCCATTTCAATGAAATTGAAAGCAGCATTACAAAATTCCACGATATGCGTCGTCCGATCAATACTTAAATGAAAAATACTTATGATGTGTACGTATTCCCTACCAAGCCATGTCTACCTTGTAACTTGTTGTAAGAGTGGAGCGGGCATGCGTATGCTTGCTCTTCCGCAAGAAACTACTTTTGAGGTTTGGTGCATGTGTTTCTTCTCAACACGGGGAGATTCACATAGAGATCCGCTAATTGCATAACACTAAGTATTAGGTTGAGATATAACTGCCTTGTACTTAAGCACTAGGTCACGGGATGCTAGTGCTAACATGACCACGACCACCGCGACCTCCACAAAAGCCTTGGGGGCGTCCTGTTAATTGACCGCGACCATCTGCTACAAAGGCAAAAATAGGAGGGGCAGCACCATAAGGGACAAATGCAGAATCAAAGGAGAGAGGGAGTTCCTCCTCCATATTTTGAGCCATGTGCATTGTGTTGGCCATCACCTCATCCGTAGACAAGAGGTAGTTGGTGTCGAGTGCATTGATACCGCATTGCTTGGCATGTCCATATTGGCCGGTGCTAGAGATGCCACGCAACACGAGGAGCCCCCAATTGTGACGGTGTATAGCTGCATAGCCATATGTCATCTCACATGTCTCGTTGCAATCGTCGAGCAACTACCTCCTGAAGTGCACGTACTCCGTGATTGACTGCCCATGCCGCTGTTTGAGCATGAGGTTGTCCACCATGGCCAGTGAGCGTGCAAAAGATCGGGCATATGGGCTCTCGCTCACCATCTCCCGGGCAGCAACACCACAGTCGGAGCGTGCTGCAATTACTCACTTTGTCGCTTGGTCATCGCGTTTGTTATCACTAGCAGCGTGCAGCAAGAGCTCGAAGGCGTAGCTCTGCCCACCCTCTTCGAGGTTAGCACTTGAATCCATGAGGGTTAGCTGTGGAATGAGGTATACTGCCTTCAGCGACTTGAAGAAGAGAAAGCGGCTCTTTCGGTGCTGAAATTCCGTAGGTGGTCTTATCACATGTACATTCATCTTTACGGACCTATTTAAAGAGTCCTTGTCGAGGTCCGATGACTCACGAGCCGCGCGACCAACGACGACTTAGTCGATAATTGGGAGGCGACCTCCATGCGCAGCAAGTCGAGCCCGAGGTGCAAACATGTGTGAATGCCCGCCATGTGGCAATTGAATGTGTCAACCCAGTAAAGTTGCAACTTGTGGCGGCCGTGGATGCGGAGGACGAGGGTCGACAGCGAATGGTACCGGGTGATCGCGCAGTGTGTCACGATGCATAAGCACCTTCCCATCGACACAAATGGCCCGATGAAACGTCAGCGTCATAACAGATTGTCATCCGCGGAGCGCACTGAGCTTAACCGACATCTCAAAGACGCGGTGGAGGCTGGCTTGATTCGACCCAATCATAGTGAGTTTGGCTCGCCAATTCTTTTTGTGCGCAAGGCTGTTGGTTCGCTTCGACTGTGCATTTGGTACAATGGTCTTAACGAGGTTACGCGTAATGACGCTTACCCACTTCCACGTGTGGATGACACCCTCGACGAACTTAAGGACGCGACCTTTAGCACTCATCTCAACCTCGCGTCTCGCTTCTGACAAGTTCGAGTGCGTGATCATGACATTCATTGGACTGCGTTTCAAACACTTGATGGCCTAATGGAGTCGGTCGCCACGCCGTTCGGAATGTGTAATGTGTCAGCCACGTTCGAGCGAATGATGAACGACATCTTACTCGACTTTTTACACAAGTTCGTAACTGTCTACCTCGACGACGTTTGTGTCTTCTGTCGCATGATGGAGGGGTACCTAGAGCACTTGCGTATTGTTCTCCAACGCTTCAAAGAGGAGGGCTTGTAGTTACGCATGTCGAAGTGTTTCTTCGGTTTTCAAGAAATGGAGTACATGGGTTACATTGTGTTAGTAGGAAAAAAAGTCCGTTTCAACAAAGAAAGTCGAGGCCGTTGCAGAATTGCCTGTGCCTACGACGCAGAAGGAGTAAAGGAGGTTCGCAATTTCGTGCAATTTTGCAACATCTGCGCTAGATTCATCCATCATTTTAGCGACCTTTCGGCGCAAGTGACGAGCTTATTGCGGAAGTCCCAGACATAAAAGGTACGCTGACGCCTGCTTGTTTCGAAGCCTTCGGGACTCTCAAATCACGGCACATTTCTGCGCCATGCCTATGCTTTCGGAGGATAGCTCGGACGCGACGTTCACCGTAGCTACAAATATTTCGATAGTGGGAATTTCAGCTGTCTTGTTACAAGACCAAGGAGGAGGACTTCAACCAATCTCTTACTAGGCGCGTAAGCTGAATCCAGCTGAGCGTGGCAACACCTACTCTGCATACGATTTAGAAGCGCTGGTCGTATACGAAGCAATTAAGCATCGGAAGTGTTCCCTTGAAGGGTGGTCTAAGACCCTTGTCGCAACAAACCACGACAGACCGCGACATTTGCTCGGGCAACCGAACAAAAGGTTGAACAAGCGGCAAGTGCGTTATTTGCGGGACTTGCAACCGTTTGTGGGTTTGATGACGCTTGCGTACCGCAAGGGAGCTTTTAACAAAGCTAATCCCTTAAGTCGGCGACCATACTTAGTACCTCAGGCCACAGTTCCATTGTTTTGGGATGGCGAGATTCCGTCTGATGCAGATTTACGACGGAAGTCCATTCCGTTGTTCGAAGACTCGCAGTTAAACTTACACACTGTCAACGCGTTGCGGTTGAGCCATGACTTCGCCGATCTCATTCGCGAGGGGTAATCCCAAGACTCGTTTTATGGGGACGAGGTTGAGTGGACGAAAGACAGCCGGATTGAAGCCATAGTTGGGTACTTGTGGCGTCTTAATCGCCTTTGTGTCCCGCGGAACTCCGAGCTCCGACTGAGATTGATCACAAAGTTGCACGACAGTTCGTCAGCTAGTCACATAGGAGTTGCTAGCACTCTTGCTAAAGCGCTCGACAGATTCGTTCTTGACAAAAATGAATTCGCCAAGATGTGAAGGATTTTTGTGAGCGCTGCGTAGTGTGTCGACGAGCAAAGATTCAACCACATATGGCTGCGACTCTTTACCCATTACATGTTCCACCCAAACCGTGGCAGACAGTTGGTCTTGACTACTTAACACATTTACTTGTGAGCAATGGCTTTGACAATGTGCTGATTGTGGTCGACCATCCGACTCAAAAAGCCCAGCTTCTGCCGTGCACAGAGAGCGTAACAACACAAGAAATTGCTAATTTGTTTTTACACGGAGTCTACCGATTGCATGGACTACCTCGAGTGCTCGTCAATGATCGTGACCCGAAATTCGTTAGTGGCTTCTCGGAGACGCTTTGGAGACGTCTCGGAACTATCTCAACATGTCTTCCAATCGACACCCGGAGACGGATGGACTAACGGATCGCGTCAACGACACGTTTTAGCAGCTTCCGCGTTGCTTTTGTTGCTACGACGAATCAAACTGGACAGACGTGTTGCCTCAAGTGGAATTTGCGTAAAACGTAACTCGTGAGCTCGGAATTGAGCACACTCCCTTCGAGGCTAACTTTGGGTTTTCTCTTGACGAGCCCGTTGATTTACTCTTTAACATGCGACTTTCAATTCCGGCTTCGCCGGACGCGTCACAGCGATTAATATAGTTACGCGAGGTACACGTTATGGTATGTTCGGTGTTACAACTAAGCAAGGATGAGATGCAAGCTCGTTCGCAACCGTCGACAGCCCCACACTTCGTCCGAGGAGGCAGGGTGACCATTGTTACAAATAATCTCTTCTTACGTGGGCAGCCTAACAAGAAGCTACGTTATCGACAGCTTGGACCTTTCACATTTGAGGAGCACATTGTGAAGCACGGTTACAGATTGAAGCTGCCAACAACCGTACGCTTACACCCGGTGTTACACGTAAACAAGTTACGACCATGATCTACAATTTCGTTGCGACCAGCTGTCCCGGTGACTGCTCTATAAGGAGACGACGAGGAGTTCGACGTCTCCCACATCTTTGTTGTGTGCATCAAGTCATTACCTGGACGTCGAGGCAAATGTTTGCTCTTCAAGACGCACTTCAGTGATAACGACATTCCACTTGTATGGCACCGGATGGACGAGGTACACCGAACAACGGCGATACAAGACTTCTTGGAGACGCCCCAATGGCAAAAGTTTGCCAAGACTCAAGCGTACATTGACTTGATGCACGCTCACTCACCGCGCATTCATGAGTCCCAATAACTACTTTAGTAAAGGAGTTGAGACCACGGAGGTCACCCTCGCGGCTTTCCTCGAGATCTGTCAAGAGGGGGAGGTTACGAGTGTGACAAGCACGGTCATGCAACAATACATGCTCGCAACAATATAGTCATACAAATGTATATTGCATGCCCATGTACATGTACTCGTTACTAAATCTAAGTCGGGCTTTTCCATCGGAAGGACGTACATCGTGGGTACGCCGCTACTCCAATTTAGCGAGGGAACTGATGCGCACTGTACTGCCGATACCTCACGGTAAGTACGAGTACGCATAGTAAATCTAACTAGCCGGACGACGCGATGGAAGAGGTTCCCAATGCTAAACGAGGTTCCCAATATTGCATGAGCCGCATCGTTAGTCTGTTGGCAATGGTTGGAGAGCCCTAACACATGGTACCACGAGGACCAAGCGAGAGCAGGTGCAAGCTAGCTAGGCGAGAGCCATTTAAGCCTAGTGCATTAGAGGGAGGTGACAAAACCTTTTAACAGTTCCTTTGTTCGATAACAATCTATCGTTAAACACTGAAAAGTCAAACATCTTCTCATCTCTCCTTTCATCCACACTTCCACCTGCAGACAAGAATATCAAGCAGAACATAACATATTGTGTCTGCAATTAGCTCACAGAAAGCAAACTGCCACACTTGTAACTCGTCTCGATTGTACCTCCATACTATGGCGCGTTTGGTTCCTACCTTCGGAGTGAGGTTAATTATGGTTGTATGTGGTGACGATGCTGCCTACTTCCTTGTTTCCCCGCTCAATGTTTTGTATTTATTTCTTCTTCTCTCGAAGCCAGATTAGAGGTACGGGAAGTACAACCGACATGAGGACGCGAAAAAACAGGTTGTCTCGATATTACTATTTCATTGGTTCTTCGCCGCTTTGATACTTAAACAAATTGCAATTCTTATTGGCTATATTATATATACGTAGTTGCATTTATTTTATCAATTCCGTGATCCTCTTGTCACTCTTGCCCTCTTGTTCCCCCTCCCTTTTTCCATGTCCGTGATCATGGCGTTCTTCTTGTAATCCATACTTGATTTATTTTAGCGTTCCGTGTTCAAGTTTAAGATGGATCACAAGAAGAACAACATGAGCACGGACATGGAAGAAAGGAGGAGAAACAAAAGGGCAAGAGTCCAAGTTCCCATGTCCAAGTTCATGTAGTGCTTATTGTAATTTTAATTCATTCCAGCGTTGCCTAGGAGTTTGAACTTTGCCACCATCCGCGAAAGATGATATGTTAAGTTACCTAGGAGTTTCTTTACTTCAATCTGCTCGGTTAGTGCACACTGTAGTGCTGCCCTTTGCCGTGCTTTATGTTATATTGGCTATATATTTTGTATTTGCATATTTTAAATATAGGCCATATTTATCCCATGATTGATACAGTAAATCGCTCTTACTTCGCGCCTCTACCGCTTTCCATCCATCATTTTTTAAATTTTGTTTTTTGAGCCCCCGGCATATGGGACTGGCAAGTAAGCCCATTCCATCCATCATGTCAGCATCATCAGCATGAACGAAGACATCAGCAAGACGACATCCACCTACAGTGCGGGCTTACCTGCCAGTCCCACATACCGGGGTGCAAAAAAAGTTGAATTAGAAAAAAACAAAAAAGCGCCATATAACCCTTACAAGTGCTCGCACGAACACCAACGTTCCTCGTATAGGTGCTCGCCTTCCACTCCCTGGCAGCCTTGCATTGGGAGCTCAGCAAGGCAAACTTGATGCGGACCTCCGCACTTCCGCTTTGCTTGGCACGCCTTCGGTTCAGTCGGTCCATGACTATTATCCCTTCGCCATGGAGGATGGGGGCCGGTTGGCGCCGATGGCGGCTGAGTTGGTCGATCGCTTGGCTATTTTGGTGGCTGTTCGTCGCTTCCTTGGCATGGGGGCCGCTGACTCTCGTTCCTTGTGCTCTGACAGTTATGTCCGTATGCAGCATTTTGTTCGTCGATCTACTTCTCTTCCGTTTCGGCGTTTTTTGGGGGGATGTGCGACGTGAATTCATGCAATGTCTTTCTGCTGCTCTTCATGGCACTCTGGGTTCTTATCTCCGCGACGCTTTTCAGGAGGGCAGTGCTGGTGCTGTGGCATGCCTTCCTGTTCCTCGGGCTTAGAATTTTTTTTCCTCCTTTCTTCTTTTTTGCTTGGTGGCCTCCACTGCTTTTTTGTAAGAAATTTTGACTACTAAAAAAAGCGCCGTATATATTTGGTGTGAAGTACAGAGAACCGCCATGGTATGTTAATACAGATCGTAGTAAAGTACTGG
>JAPMLY010000368.1:0-37830 GCA_026401115.1 Tetraselmis chui | reverse complement strand
TAACAAAAAGTTTACCCGAGGGCACGTTTTGCCAAAGATGTCAGATTGCTTACAATTTGGCCAAAAGACCTCCACAGGCTTCGCCTGGGTGAAGATTAGCGCTAATTATGGGATGGGTGGGTGGGTTGCGCGAGCCAGATGGGCGAGCGCAAAGCAGAGAGTGCCAGTGCTCGGGGGTTGCACCGGCTTAAGGGGCTGCCGCTAGCTAGTGCTGTTGGGGGCAGGGCATGGGGCGTTGCGCTAGGCGTTTCCTCAGTCCTCGAGGGTCACCTCGAGGACTGGGTGAGACGCGCCGCTTTTACAGTAACGCTTTACCGTTCAGGTTTGCGTTCTGTGACATATGTAAGTAAGTTTTACAGACCTCTAGATTTAAAACCAATCTGACTATTTACCCGAGGGCACGTTTTGCCAATATGTAATAAACCGAAGGTTTGCGCAGCCTAGTCTCGATGAAGCGGTTTGGAGGGGACGAGCCAGCCGAAGTACTGCCAGGCCGTTGGAGATGGGGTCATGGTAGGGTCGATGTATTTCCCTTCTGTGACAGAACTGTTTTTGGCTCAACCACCCATGTATTTGACGACGTGGAGTGGGGTCCCGATGCAACTAGCGGCGGAGGCGGCACCTTTGCGTAGGCTGTGCGATGTCCATTTAAACCCGCTCGGAGGTGTGGCGCCGACGGCGTCGCATGCGTCGAGGAGCCAGGCGGAGAGTGTCGCAGCTGCTTGCCAGTCGCAGGAGTTTTTGTAAGGTACGAAACTCCATATTGCGGCGGGGGGGGGGGGGCTGTTGCAGAATTCCTTGCAGTAGGCGGTCCGCTGCGTGCAATAATATTCCAGTAGGTCGGCGAGCACCGGATTGGCGGTAGTCGGGATAGCGAGGATAGGCTTGTCGGCTGCGCTGCGGCTCTGATCGCCTTTAGCCTTGCGGATGAACAGCCAGATTTTTTGTGAAGGTCGGTCGACGACGAGGTCGTGTGTTAAACACCGTACTCCGGATTCGGCTCGGCAGAAAAACGCATAGTTAGTGCAAACTGCCAGTAGCGCTCGAAAACGCGCGATGAGGTGGCGGGAAGTAGGAGTCCACTGGAGGTGCGTACTGAGCTCAGCGGCAGCGGTGAGTAGCGAGAGGGCCAGAGGAGCTGGTAACGGTAGGCGCGAGTCCGCTGCGTGTAGTCGTTGCTGTTGCATTTCGAGTCCGCGACGCGCATCGGCCAAGAGTTCACCGACTGCGATCGGCTGCTGTTGGTGGTCGCGGAAAAACTTGTTGATTGCTGAGTAGTACTGTTGTAGCGATGCGGCAGCGACAGTACCTTGCAGGCCCAACCAGGCCGTGTAGCGAACGACCGATTGTGTAGTAGCCTGTAGCGGGTGAATATTTTCCTCGTGGCAGAACGCGGCAAATTGACGCAAGCCGCTGTCGTAGTTGGCGTACGTGGTCGGGGCTAGGGAGCTGCTTAGCAGGTGTAGCGCAGTGGTACCGATGAGGTCGGTGCCCAATAGGTTCCGCAGTCCGGTACTCATGCTAGCAGTCCACGGTGCTTGTGCGTCTGGTGCCTGTAAGGTGTAGCGGGCAGGCCTCGAGGGCTTGCGCGCTTGAGTGACCATTGCGCGGAGGTCCGTGAGGCTGGCGTTGGTTGTCCGTAGCGTGCGTCCTATTGCGCCCCTGCGGGTGTGTAGCCAGGCCGGCGTGGCAGTCGAAAGGCCACGATGCTCCATCCTTGTCGTCCGACCCCCTCGCGCGAGCCGTGCCGACCTGGGAAGAACAAGTCTCGCGATGGGGGGTAGTGAATAGTTTCGATGGCCAAGCTGTGGAGGTCTTGAAACAACGGTGTGTGGGGCCAGTACGGGGCGATGACGGTAGCCGCTGCTCTTGATTGGCGTAGTTTTGCACAGAGGTCGGGAAGAGCTGACCACGGGGGGTTGCAGTAGTTCTGCTCTCATTGCCATGCGGTGTTTGGAAGGTGTAGACAATCGACGTCCTCGCATTTGGGGTCGCGCCATCGGGCGTTGAAACGCGGGAGCTGAGCGTTTTCCATTGACGCGAAACGGTCGATGGAGTGTGGTCCCCACGTGGACTGAAGGTAGTCGAATATCCGAGGGTTTAGCTGCCAATCGTCGCGGTCGAGCTCCCGGCTCAAGCTGTCGGCCCAGATGTTCGCTGCCGATCGGATGTAGCGGGGCCGGATGCGGATGTCGTTGACGTCGAGCAAGTGCAAGAGCCGGCGTAATTCGGTCATCATGACCGCAGAGCGCGTAGTCAACTTGGAGAGCGTAGCCACGACGGCTGTGTTGTCCTCGTGTAATAGGACGTGTCGGCCTCGGAGTTGTGGCAAGTTGAGGGGGCGATAAGGAATGCTTACGCTGGGTGAGTGACACTGCATGTCATCTCACCCTCAGCAAGTGCCTAGCACTTGCCTATCACAGGACATGCACTCACCTTGTGGTGAGCACACGCCAACGTATATTCTGAGCCTTTAGATGATATCTAACGCTCAGCAACTTGCCACCATCAGCAACCTAATTCTCTATATTGCTGATTGGCTTATCATCTTATTGTGCTGAGTCACAGCCGTACTATCACGATGCTACTTGACCAACATTGCTGTGTAGCAACTTGATTATCACACAAAACCATGTCTCGCAACACTCCCCCTTGCTACGCAGGCAATCCCATGATGGCATTGCACAACTGGCCGTGCCTTGCACTCATTAATGGCTTGATAAGCACACCAACAAGCATGTTCTCCGTCGCACAATATTGCACCTCGATGTCTCCGCTCTCCACCTTCTCCCGACAGAAGTGGTACCTCACGTCCATGTGCTTGCTGCGTCCGGTCGTCATGCTATTCTTGCTGAGTGCAATACAACTCTGATTGTCCTCGTGAATTGTGATGGGAGACCCGGAGTCTTGGTGAAACTCGTGGAGTAGTTGCTTCGAGGCCGCAGTCAGCGCCATATACTCTGCCTCCGCTGTCGACAACGCCACAGTTTGTTGCCGCTGACTTTTCCAGCTCACCGCTGCACCGTTGAGCATGAACACATAGCCCGTGCGAGAGCGGCGCTCGCCAATATCACTCGCGTAGTCAGAATCTAACCATCCTACCACCTTTGATGAGGGTGCGCCACCGTACATCAACACCGAGTTTGCGGTCCCCTTGAGGTAGCGGAGCACCCTCTTGGCTTGCTCCCAATGTGAATGAGAGGGGTCGGACATGTACCTACTAAGGTGGCTAACAGCCATGGTGATGTCGGGCCGTGTGCTTACGGAAGCGTACCAGAAGCTGCCGATCAAGCTTTGGTACGGCACTAGACCGGGAGGCAACCTTGATGTCGACGTCTCCACACAATTGCTCAAAGCATCGACCGCCATAGGTGAGCCCACTGGCTTGCAGCCCATCATGTTGAAGCGCTCCAACATATCTAAGACGTATTGCTGTTGTCCAATCCTGATGGTGCGGCTGCCACGATCACGCTCGACTGTCATGCCAAGCAACCAAGACACTGGACCGAGGTCTTGCACGTTGAACCTTTCGCCGAAAGCCGACTTGAACCCAACGATGAAGCTACCCGATGGTCCGACGATGATGCTGTCGTCCACGTACAACGCCAAGACATAAAGCTCACCCTCCTTGATGAAGACGTAAATGCCGGGATCCACCTTGGATTGGGTAAAGCCATACTCCTCTAGCCATGCTGTGATGGTCTTATTCCAGTTCCTAGGAGCTTGCTGGAGGCCATACAATGATTTCTTCAACAAGCACACTCGCTCCGCGCCATTGATATCGAAGTGACGGAATCCTTCCGGCTGCCTCATGTAGATTTCCTCCTCGATATCGGCCTCCAAGAATGCCGTCACCACATGAAGCTGCTCCACCTCCCAATCATTGTAAGCAGCAAGTGCGAGCAACGTTCGAATAGAAATCACCCTCACTGTGGGAGCGAAGGTCTCGTGGTAGTCCACACCCTTCTCCTGAGTAAACCCGCGAGCCACAAGTCTTGCTCTGTACCGTGTTATCTGTCCATTGGCATCGCGCTTCAGCTTGAACACGCACTTGGAATCTACGAGTTTGCGACCGGCAGGACAAGGGACCAATGTCCAGGTTTTCCGAGATACAAGTGAGTCGTACTCGCTCTTGATAGCTGCCTCCCACTCCCCCGATTGGAGACTCCTCAGCGCTTGCTTGTATGACACCGGCTCTTGAACAGTCGGGATGCTGGCTGACTTAATAGCCGCGGTACTTCCCGTAGTCCATCCATCTCCCGAAGCGCCCGCTGAACGGAGATTATACCTTGGACTGGGTACGCATTGCTGTGGTGCGGCAGTGGATCGAAGATTATACCTTGGACGTTGAGTCTCCCCCGAATGCATGTCCCGTTCATCTTCCATCGACCCGGAATGCTGCAGCGACTCCCGTAGCGGCGACTCCCCCGTAGGTGTATCCCGTTCTTCGCTACACATGGTGCGCGGGATGTTGTCCTCTTCATCATGAGTGCGTTGCTCCGCATTGCTCTCCCCCATGGAGAGGACTGCAGCCTCATCGAACACCACGTTACGGCTGCTCACCACCCGACGAGTAGCAGGATTGTACACCAACCACGCAGGTGATTCGGAAGCATAGCCCACAAAGACACCCTTCCACGCGCGATCGTCAAGTTTGCGGCGTTGATACTTGTCAACGTGGACATAGGCCGGACAGCCGAAGACCCGCATGGAGCTCAAATCAGCTCGTCTACCGGTCGCCAAGATGAAAGGTACACCGCCGGCTCCGCTACTATGCACACGATTGCGGACATGCACCGCAGCGGCCATCGCTAGAGCCCAATACGATTTAGGCAGCGCGGCTTGCCAGATCATTGACTGCGCCATCGGGACCAATGTCCCCCACTGCCGCTCAATCCGGCCATGTTGCCAATGCGCGTAAGGGGCAGTGATCTCCACAGCGATGTTGAACTCATCCAAGAGGTTTCGGAAGGCAGCACCTAAGAACACCGTGTCATTGTCCACCCGAAGACGACGAAGCGTGTGCCCAAGAGAACGGATGATAGTCAACATGCGACGGAACGAGGCGGGAGCCTCGTCCTTGGAGTGGACCGCATCATGCAGCATGAAACGGCTCCGGAAATCAACCGCACACAAGCTGTACCGCCATCCTCCCAAGGATGGAACACTCATAGGACCGCAGAAGTCTAACCCGAGGACCTCAACAACACCAACGTTCTGGTCAGCCGGCTCACGAGAGATACGGCGGACGTGCGACTTACACACAGCACACGTCTCACAGAAGCCCAACTTCTCCGACGCAGAAAACGCCACTCCCTCCACCTGAGTGGCCAAGAGCCCGTCCAATTGCGACTCGCAAAGGTGACCGAGTCGGGAATGCCACAACCGTTCTTCCAATGGCGCAGTGGCGACCGAAGCGGTAGGATTCGACGAAGCAACCCGCGCCGGCAACCACACCAACAAATGCGCGCGCTCCAACGGAACCACCACGCCACCACCATGACCGGCATGAAGACGAAGGTGGTCCACGGGATCAGCTAACAACACAGAATGACCTTGTCGCCGAGCTTGGGTGAGGCTGAAAAGCCGATGGTAAGACCACGACGCACGACGGGATAGCTCAGGAACGTGGAGCACATTCTTTAGCGTGGCAGGAATCTCCTCTCCATCTTCAGCCTTCACAATGATGCGGACCGAGCCCACTCCAACAGCGCGGGCGCTGATACCCTTCACCCAAAGCCGGTCGGTGAGCGCTCGATACTCACAGAAGACACGGCGTACACTAGTCATGTGATGGTTGGCGCCGCTGTCGGCCAACCACATCCACGTTTCCCCATCGCGCTCGAACATGTGTCGAGCCTCGGAGAATGGCCTCGCAGGGGTGGCTGTCACGTCCATGACCGCCGGAAAAGCAACCGGGGAGTCCACTTGCGCAGAGTTACCTCCGGTGTTGTTGACTTGACACTCGGACCTGCGATGGCCCTTCTTACCACAGCCATAGCAAACACCACGAAAAATTCTCGCTCCGCCTCTGCCATATGAGGTACGACGAGTAGTCGCAGCTCCTTGAAGAGATTTCAGTTGGTCTTGGAGCTCGGAGACTTGCCGCTTCAAAAGTTCAGTCGTTGAGTCATCATGAGACGCTACAAAAGCCGTAGGCGTTGGAGGCTCCGCTGTATGTGATTGCGCACGACTCTCGATGCGCATGCCCTTTTGACGAAGATCACGCTTGACGGTATCCATGCTGAGCTCGTGTACGTCCCACGTGTCGGTGATGGAGTGGTATTCGCTGCGCAGGCCCTTCACCAAGTACATGATGATACGCCGGTCGTGGACGACGTCCCCAACTCGGGCAAGCTGTCGTTGCAGTCGAACTAACCGGTTCAGGTATTGAATGCCGCTCTCGCCGTCCGCTTGCGGCGTCTCCAAGTCCTGCAATAGCTCCGTACACCAGTAAATACCATCGTCCTCATAATGATTGACTAACGCAGTCCATGCAGTGTGACCACAAGTCTTGCCATCCTCGCTAACATTCTCGATAATGGAAAGGTCGTCCTCCGGCAGCGCAAGAATCAATGTGGAGTACATGTCGACTTGTTGTTGAGAGGAAGCGGCACCATCCGACGACAAAGCCGGAGCCCACTTTTGCATCAAGCCAAATGCACGGAAACGTTTCTTCCACACGTCAAAATCTCGTCTCTCCCCACTGAACTTGGGTAGTTTCACGGAGTCCATAGCAGGTACGACGGATGCGCTCGCAAGAGCACCGGAAAATCAGGAAAAATGCCAACAAGAAAAGCACCAAGTACCGGTGAAGAGGCGGGCAACACGGCTTAGAAAAGGAGACGACAAAGGGCTGACCAAAGACGCAGTTGTACTCCCGGAGTCTATACAGCCAAGGCAATCAGGAACGAGTCTCAGAAGGTCGGTCAAGTGACGTCGTACATGAGTGCTAGTACACTTGCGGTAAGATGCCTTTCCAAAAATTCAGCCGGACCACTATAGGCTTTCACGAGAAAAGAAACTGGCGGGTGACAAGCTCCGGAAGCGAATAGAATTCCAGAAAGCGCCAAGCTATACCAAAGGAAAGCAAGCCGATCTTCACGTCACACGAGTCGGCGTTCGGGGGTTCAAGCCGGCTCCAAGCGACACAAACAAGTCGCTACCAGCCGGGTATCGAAGTAAAGCTACAAACACATGCAAGAGCCAGCCACTTTGCGAGCTTGCCGCACCTCACGTATCGTGCGACACCACAAAGGTCTACCACTCTTCGAGAAGCAAGCTCTAGGTTCCAGTCAAGACAAATGACTCCAACAACTAGCAGCTTGAGGGCCCATAACCTGTCAAAGTTGAGGGGGCGATAAGGAATACTTACACTGGGTGAGTGACACTGCATGTCATCTCACCCTCAGCAAGAACCTAGCACTTGCCTATCACAGGACATGCACTCACCTTGTGGTGAGCACACGCCAACGTATATTCTGAGCCTTTAGATGATATCCAACGCTCAGCAACTTGCCACCATCAGCAACCTAATTCTCTCTATTGCTGATTGGCTTATCATCTTATTGTGCTGAGTCACAGCCGTACTATCACGATGCTACTTGACCAACATTGCTGTGTAGCAACTTGATTATCACACAAAACAATGTCTCGCAACAGCCTCGAAGCGTGGAAGCTCCGTGGCTAGGAAGTCGAGTTGAGGTTGGGTGGCGTCCTTCATGGACACACCGTGGTTGAAAGGCCGGGGACGTAGGCCGTTTTTGAACTTGACCTGCACGCCATGGCGGATCCAGTTCACGACTTGACCGCTCGCGCCGATATGCTCCCACTCCCGCCATCTTAGCCGCACGCGGTGACGCATGTAGTTGGAGGACGGGGAGCAGGAATCGGAGCGGCGGGTCACACCATCATTTCTTGGTGGTCTTTGCTCCGTCGATGGGTTTAGTTCCGGCCGCCGCTGCCGATGCTGCTGCTGCTGTGGCCTTCCGCCTGTCTGCGGCTGCCTTCTTGGCCTCGGCGTCCTGTCCGGGTGGCTTGTCCGGCGTTACTCGAGCGAACGCCGCTCATGCAGCTGCTTTGCTGGCGGCATGCATGCTGACTTCGAGGGTCCGATCGACGAACGCTTGGCGTAGCTCGTCCAGTGCGCTCGAGACCGCGGTAGGGCGTGGGCGGCAGAAACGCTCGTGGGCAAGTTTTGCGAACACTCGGTCCGAATCCGAGCTCGTTTGTCCGCCCTTGGTGAGGCGGAGGAAGCCCAGTCGAGTACGGGCGGCCTCCTCCGTCGCTGTGTGGGTGCGATGACCCGCTCGGATAAGGGCAACGGCTGCCGCCTGCTCCGCTGGTAGAGGAGGTCCGGCTGACAGCGTGTCCAAAGGCTCGCCGATTGCCGCGTTGGCGCAGCTGTCGAAGAAGGCATAGCACCCGATGTGGAGGTACTCGTCGTACCCCGCTTGAGATTTCCGGTCGTTGAGGAAGCGGGCCGTGTCGTCCGTTAGCGTCCACAGACGAGGCTCGTCGATGTCGCGCGGGGTCGCTCCAAACCGGCCGAAATGATTTTACCGTAGGTGGCAAAATCGACGAACTCGGGCTCGTGTAGCTCGGGGTCGTCGTTCAGCAGGTCGATAGGCTGCTCAGGGGCTGCCTTACCACCCTCAGTCGCAATGGTCGCGTCGGGGGGAATGGACTGCTGTTGATTCGGAAGCACGGATGGTCCGGTTAATCGTTCGAGCTGGGCCAGTAAGGCGGTGTTAGACGCCTGAATCTGCTCAGCTAATCGGAGTTCGAGGGCCGAAACCGCGCTTTGAATATGTTCGGAAGTACGCTATTCGATTACATGGGAGAGAGGGTCGACTCCGGGGGCGGAGGACGACGGCTCAGGCTGCATGTTGTTAGACGGCGACCTAGAACGCGGGGAAGTGTCTCGTGACGCTCGAGTGCGCATGAGGCGATGTAAACTGACACCCTGCTCGACTACGAGAGTCGAGACTGCAATTGCGCGAGCCAAATGGGCGAGCGCAAAGCAGAGAGTGCCAATGCTCGGGGGTTGCACCGGCTTAAGGGGCTGCCGCTAACTAGTGCTGCTGGGGGCAGGGCATGGGGCGTTGCGCTAGGCGTTTCCTCAGTCCTCGAGGGTCACCTCGAGGACTGGGTGAGACGCGCCGCTTTTACAGTAACGCTTTACCGTTCAGGTTTGCGTTCTGTCACATATGTAAGTAAGTTTTGCAAACCTCTAGATTTAAAACCAATCTGACTAAATGTCGCATCACGACTGATGAAATCCTAATATTTATACAAGAAAAAGCAGTGAAAGCCACCAAGCAAAAAGGAGCAGGGAGGAAATAACCACCCCACAAAACCAAAGCCCGAGGGGCAGAAAGGCATGCCACAACATCAACATTGCCCTCTTGCAAAGCGTCGCGAAGATATGAACCCAAAATACCATGAAGAGCTGCAGAGAGACGTTGCATGAATTCACGCCGCACATCCCTCAAAAAACGTCGAAAGGGGACATTAGTAGATCGACGAACAAAATGTTGCAGGCGGACATAATTCTTCACACCGAAATGAACGAGAGCCTGCAACACCCATGCAAGGGAAGCGACGAAGTACCACCAAAATAGCTAGGCGATCAACCAAGTCGTCCGCCATAGGGCCCAACCGCCCTCCATCCTCCAGAGCGAAGGGGTAGTAGTCATGGACCGATTGAACCGAAGGTGTGCCAAGCAAAGCGGAAGTGTGGAGGTCATCATCGAGTTTTCCTTGCCCAGCTCCCAATACAAGGCTGCCCGGGAGTGGGAGACGCGCACCTATATGAGGAATACTGGTGTTCGTGCGAGTACTTGTGACCGTCGCATCAACAAGATGACGGTGTGGAGCCTTGAAGTCTAACCAAACCACATCCCTAGGTCGATCTCGAGAAGCTCCCGACCGGATACGGCGGACCTCCAACCACAAGTTCCGCCACTTATTAGCTCCCACTTCAAGCCTAAACTCTTTAAGCACGTGGACAATCCGATCGTTGAGCTGAATGACGTACAAAGAGCACGGGCACCGGGGAATGTGGTCCATAAGCATAGCGGTTGTGGAGCGCTCACCCGACATAGAGGTGCCCGATACCGTCGACGAAAATCCACACCCACGAGACTCGGAGGGAGCCTAATTGCACCGTGGGCACTTCCGAGCATGAGAGGGGCGCGCTGCGTAGTGAGGCCTAGCACCCGGTGCGCTGCCATCGTATAGCAATCGGATGGCACCTTGAAACTATTCTAATGCGAAGCAAAAAAGAGAGCCAAAGCCCCGCGACCCGTACCCGAAATCACCCTCATATAGTCCGGTGGGGTAGGTATGCAAAATGACAAGAGTTAGGCCCGTGCACGTGCCAAGGTAGGCCCGTGCACGAAGAATGCGCGAAATTCCCGTTGATGTGGCCCACTGAATCTCCCAAGCGAGTGCGAGCGTTGGGAGTCGGAAATTGTAGGCAAGCCAACTGAGTAGCGGGCGCCGCTGCAATGTCAACTTGAGATACCACCAACTCGACATCGGGCCCAACAGAATCGGAAAGTTCTGTTTGATTTAGTGTGTTAGTCGACACCACGATATCCGACACCGAAAACCCGCCCATACAAACTGCGCAATTGGACCGCCCACGGTAAAGTAGAAATATCAACATGCAATAGTTCTTGCCGGATAAGGTCGTACATAGGTAATCAATAATCGGTCATCAGGTTGGCGAGGGTCGCAGTTGATGAAGCAAATTGAAATTGAAATTGAAATTGTTTACAACATGTACCGTATGCGCCGGTTTTACACCAAAAGCCGTATGCGCCGGCTGCTGTCTCTGGGCCCTCCCAACTATGCCATACAGGGAACTTACAAGTCAAGGCTAGGCCGTAAACCACCTAAATCCAACCTCTCCAGGGATGTTCGGGGGTTTTACTCCCCCCCCGGGGAGTTGTGCAGGACGAGGCGAGGGCTGCGTGCATTTTAGGGTCGTGCGAGGGGTGTTGTAAGTAATACCGTATACGTATTAGTTGCAGATAGCTACTGTAAGCTACTCTAGATATGATAAGTACATGTCTAGATCGGACATACCGATAAACTGTTTGACTCGGTACAGAGCTGTCGCTAGGCTACAGCTCACACACTTATGTTGTCCCGACACCACGCCTGTAGGCTGGTTGTCGCCGTAACTGTTCCGTTTGCGGGACTGTGACTGTAGCTACGTTTGCGTAAGTTATCTTCCACACTAACTGTGTTTGCATGGTTCAATAGGTTATGAGCCCCCGCCTCACGTCACTCACGCGCAACAACATGGTTCGGCGAGCTGCGATCGACAGCTCTCCCGCAGAAGGCAAGTTTCTCTAGACACCTAGTACTTTCAACTTGTAGTCGGCGGTATGGCCAGTATAAACTGCGATTTAAAACCCGCCACCACCCCTCTTAAGTCAGCCACTCGACGGCGATAGCCAGCCACCCACACCGACGCACTCGTCGTGTGTGGACAGGGTGCACACAGGTCCAAGCTGGAGAACGGGGGGGCGCACCATCGGGTGAATACGCATCCACAGGTTGCACGCCAGCCGTAGCTTACCTTTTTTATTCTTATATTATCGTAGCGACTCAGCCACCAGCGCAGCGCTCCACCTGTCCTGGCCTTGGCCTCGACTTGTGCCCCACACTGGGTGGAGGATACAGAGAAGGTGCTCTGAGACACCCCGGGGCTGCAGGCCGAGGGGTCGGCAGGCATCAGGCCGTCTCTTTGAAACCGTTGTTAGGCACGAGTCCGGCTAGCGGTTTTTACCGCTGCCTGTTTTTTATTCAGCTCTTTCTTTTTCGCCCTCTGTCGAAATGGCGCCGAAAACTCCGCCTGTTTCACCTCATGACTCCCCTGACTCAGGCTCTCAACGGAGCAACCTCGATCCCCCCCCGGATACTCTAGCGATGCTCGTTGCGCAAGTGGCGCGCATAACAGCTCGTCTCGACTCGCAGTCGGCCGAGGCTGCTGCTGTTGCTGTTGCGGGTGCTAATCCGCACCCCCATGTCGCTCAGCGCCGCCACGATGCTCAGCTCGAACCCGTCCGGGACAGCCACCACGTGCACACCCTCCCCCTGCTTGAACATCCCCAGCTTGGATACATCCCCCCGGACGCAGAAACAGTCTTCGATGCTGCTACTCATGCAGCTCCTGTTGGCGACCCCACAGTCGCACAGCGCCGTCACGATGCGCCCCGCGAGCCCTCGCGTGCCGATGCGCACCACGACCCCTCGCGTCACGCCCTCCATGTTGATCAACTCCCACCACCTCCCCCCTTCCCCCCCGCTGGATATGCCCTTCACCACCCCGGCCCTCACGTCCCGGAGGCGCCCTCTCACCTCGTCCCCCCCTACCGTGACCACCCGCACTCGTACGGCCCGCCGCGTCCCATGGCCGGCCGCTCTCCCTTTCCCTGTGGCCCACCTCCTCCCTTTCATGGCCGGCATTCTCCCCCAGTCCAACATGGCGACCCCGCCACCCGTGGCCGTCGTCGCCCCACTATTGACCCGGTGGTCATCGGCCGGGCGGCACACGAAGCCCCCGGCTTCGACAAGGACGCCCTCAACCGGTCCATGAAGATGTCGGTCCCCGTCATGGGCCCGACCACGGACTTTAAGCAATGGAAGAGGACCTTCCTTAATTTCCTCTCCATCAAGGCCGCATACCTCATTCCACAGCTGGCCATACGCGACTCCGGCGTTTGGCTCGACGAACCAGCGCAGCACTACGCCTACACGCTGCTTCTCCATGCAGCCAGCGCGAATCAGCCGAAGCCATGAAATGCGTTTCTCCAGCCCGCCCTGACTGCGCCGCTGCCGCGTGGGACATCCTGTGTGAACGCCTCGACTGTCGGTCTTTTGTTCGCTCCTTGTCCCTCTTGGACAACCTGACGGTCAGACAGCGCCCTGGTCAGTCACTCAGTGACTATGTCCACTACATGCGCCAGACCTTTGACGACTACAACGACACATGCCAATTGGTTGATGGCTCCGTTGCCATCCACCCCCACCACCTCGGTCTCCTCATGCTGCGCGGTATTTCCAGCAGCGGCCCACACGGTCAGGCGAAGCAATGCGTCATCAACGCCTTTGACACGGACTACATCATGTCGGCTGATGAAGTGATGGCCAGCACTCTCTATTGAACCATGCAAACACAGTTAGTGTGGAAGATAACGTACGCAAACGTAGTTACAGTCACAGTCCCGCAAACGGAACAGTTAAGGCGACAACCAGCCTACAGGCGTGGTGTCGGGACAACAGAAGTGAGAGAGCTGTAGCCTAGCGACAGCTCTGTACCGAGTCAAACAGTTTATCGGTATGTCCGATCTAGACATGTACTAATCATATCTAGAGTAGCTTACAGTAGCTATCTGCAACTAATACGTATGCGGTATTACTTACAACACTCCCCCTGAAGGTAGCTACGGGATGAAGCGTTGCATTGGGTCTTGTCCTCCAAGGATCGCACTTCGGTGTCGTGCTAATGCAGGTCCTGGGAGGGGTTTGGTGAGCATGTCAGCCACCATCTGGTCAGTGGGGAGGTACCTCAACTTGATGGTCCCTTGCTCCACGTGGTCTTTGAGAAAGTGCCACTTCAGGCCGATGTGTTTAGTCTTCTCGCTGACCAAGGCATTCTGGGAGTATGCAATGGCGCTTTGGTTGTCCTCCCAGATGGTGGTGGTTTCGGTGATGGGGGAGTCGAAGATTTCCCCCAGGAGTTGTCGGAGGTGGAGTCCCTCCTTGGTGGCGTCAGCCGCAGAGTAGTACTCGGCTTCACACGTGGATTGAGCCACACAAGTCTGTTGTTTGGACTTGTAACTGATTGGCCCGCGTCCGAGGGTGAAGAGATAGCCGGACCGAGACTTGCGGGTGCTGCTGTCGTTGGCCCAATCAGCGTCGGCAAAGCCTGTGAGTTGGAGACTGTGGTCAAGGCCCCCCCCCAACGTCAGGCGCATGTCGATGGTGCCATGGAGGTAGCGGAGGACCTTTTTCAGAGCTTGCAAGTGTGCCTCGGTGGGCGAGGCTTGGGCAGAGCCGAGGATGCTCAACGCCGTGGAGACATCGGGGCGTGTACAAACGGCGGCGTACTGGAGGCTGCCCAGGAGGCTTGGGTAGACGTCCTTAGCCACTCCTGTGAGAGAAGGCGAAGTCAAGTGTGCAAGGCCGGCGAGGAAGCCGGGGTCCATCGGAAGGGACGACGGCTTAGAGTCAGACATGCCGTACTTGGCGAGGATGTCGCGCATGTACTTGGACTGGTCCAGCGAGATTGTGCGCGTGGAGCGATCGCGGGTGATGTGCATGCCGAGGAGTTGGGAGAGGTCGCCTAGGTCCTTGATTTTGAACCGTGCTCCGAGTTGGGCTTTGAACGACGCGAGCCAGGTGGCATCATTGCAGGCCGCGGGAATGTCATCGACATACAGGGCGATCATGGCGAAGACGTGGCCGAAATTGAAATTGAAATTGTTTACAACATGTACCGTATGCGCCGGTTTTTCACCAAAAGCCGGATGCGTCGGCTGCTGTCTCTGGGCCCTCCCAACTATGCCATACAGGGAACTTACAAGTCAGGGCTAGACCGTTAACCACCTAATCCAACCTCTCCAAGGGTGTTCGGGGGTTTTACTCCCCCCCGGGGAGGGTGCAAGTAGAGGCGAAGGTTGTGTGCATTCAGGGTCGTGCGAGGGGGCAATGTGCGGATGCGCGGCGGGTCGGTGCGGGCGGTGAGAAGGGAGGTGAGACTCGTGATGGTGGAGGAGTGCGGTGTACCTGTGCGGCTCATGACTATGGGGAGGATGTCGACCACTGTGCCTGGCCAGTGGTTTCTGATGGCGTTCGCAAGGGGTGTGTATTTGTCACGTATGAGGTCGGCTGTGTGGGAGAGGTTGTTGTCTGTGCAGTACTTCCATTCCCCTATCTGAATCTTTTTTATGGACGCGTAGCGACGGCGACCGTTGGAGTGACCAACGAATCGGGGTTCGAGGATGCGGATGAAGTCAGGTTTGTGTGCAGGGGGACGAAGCAGGGGGGGGAGAATCTCAGGGGGGAGGACGGCGGGGCATGAGGTGAGGGAGTCAGGCGAGAGACCTTCGTCAGCAGCAACAAGTCGGGTGGGCATGTGGGTGGGGTGAGGTGGGTGGCAGTCAAGTGGAGTGAGGGCAGGGGTGGGGGAAGCAAACGATTTTATGGGTTTGTTACCGAAGTCTGCGGTGATGGTTTCCCAACGTCCTCCGTTGTGGCGTTCCAGTAGGGAGAGTAGGAGTTGCAGAGCGCTGTTGTGTCGGTCCTGTCTTAGACCAGACATAGAGGGGCAGTTACCGGCCATGTGGCCGTTGCTGGTGAATTGACCACATAGGGGGCAGCGCAGGGTGGGGTTGTGAGTAAGTAGGCGGGTGTTGTGGACGCCCCACATGAATTCTTGTTTGTGTGTGAACTGGATATTTGTGAGGGTTGAGTGTTTTTTGTGGTAAGAAAAATCGGCGCCGTCCTTCGCGGCGCGGGCGAGGAGGGCTCCGTGTTTGGTTGTTTGCGAGAGAGGAGTGTGTGTGTGTTTTGTGCTGTAGGTGTGTGCGTCGGATTTGAGGTTGGTGTATCTGTAGGGTATGGGGTCCCCTAGGGTTTGTGGGAGGAGGGTGTATGGCCATGTCCAGTGGCCTATTGTGACTTCAGAACCTGTGGTGTATAAAGTGTCGGGTGGGTGACCATCCGCGACTTGGTTTGCGAGTGTGTCTGCGAGGTCGTTGCCTAGGGAATGGTTGTGGGCTTTGATTTTGCCGAGGTGTGTACGGATGCCTGCTTCGCAGCGGGTTTTAAGGGTGTGTGTGATAGATGAGAGGGTGTCGCGATGAATGTTGTGGCGGTAAGCGGAAGGGCAGTTTAAGTAGCCTTGTATGAGGCGGAGGGAGCACGCACTGTCTGTGAGGAGGTGGGTGCGGCCAAATTGGAGGCCTACATCTATGCCAGCTAATTCAGCCCGATTTATTGTATGGGAGGGAGGGGTAGAGGTCACCAGGATTTTGACTTTGGTGTCCGAGGCGGGGTGGGTAGCTGCTGCTCCGAGGGGGGTCGAGCTGCCTTTTTTCGAGCCGTCTGTGTATACAAAGTCCTGCCAGTTCCAAGCAAGGGTGCCTCTGGTGGGGGGGTACGTTAGATGTACGCGGTCTGGGAGGGGGTATGTGAGGGGGTGAGTTGGGTTTGGGGGGCGGTGGTATATACCTGCTGAGTGGGGTGAGTAGGTGACAATGAGGTGTGGAGGAGGGGGGGTGATGATGGGGTTGGGGAGGTGAGTGTCGTAGATAGATTCGAGAGTGTTGTGAAGTGCGGTCATGGCTGTGGGTGATGGGAGGGTGGAGAGTGCGAGGGGGTTGGCGACGAGGTATATGTCGACCATCCATCGTGTGCCGAATGGGGTGGGGGTGGGGTTGCCAGTGTGTTGGTCGGGGGGTAGGAATGTGTTTGCGTCATTGGGGAGGGTGTAAAGGTGGTGGGTGTATGGGGAGTTGATGTATTTGGAGTGGCGATAGGGTGTGTGTTCCCATCGGGGGAGGATGAGGATGGTTGCGCTGGGTGTGTGAGGGGCTGTGAGGTGTGCGCTGGTGATTGCGTGTTCCATGGCTCGTCTCATGCATTCGTGGTCGTATTCGGGGTTGGCTATGCTGGTGCCTTGCCAGGTGTGCGGGGCATTGCTACCGCTGGATGAGAAGACTATATCTTCGGGATAGAGGGAGTGGTATGTGTGGGAGTGAAGGGATTTATTGAGGGGGTCGGAGTAGAGTTCTGTCTGGATGCGGAATGTGTGACGGAGGGCTGTGAGGAGGTCTTCTCTAGTGGCCCATCTATTTCGGGTGGTGGTGGCGGGTGTGGGTGAGTGGATTTCTGAGCGGGAACCTAGACGGGTGAGGAGGTGATAGACCTCCTCTTCGAACGTATGCTGCGAGAGGTCGGGGCGAAAGAGTTGGTAGAGGTGGCGGACGCGGGGGCCGTTAAGGGTGGTGACCGCGCGGCCGTCGGGAGTGCAGAGTATGGTGGTGTCGTGGAGTGATGGGTGTGCGTGGATAGCGAATTTACCGGTAGGGAGCATGTCGAGGTCGGGGTTGATGGGGTCATGGTTGAATGTGATAAGTGGGTGTGACCACGGAGGGGGTCCGGGTTTTGGCAAAATGGGTGCGGTGGAGGGGACATAGCCGGAGTTAAATGCGGTAAGGGCGGTGGGGCCGGAGGGGGTCTCACTGATGGTGTCGTGGAGTTGTAGGCACGGGGCCCACTGCACTTCGTGGAGGCGGGTAAGGTCGTGTCGTTGGCCGCGAGCGCACCACTCGCACTGCCATGTGGTGGGTCCTTGAGCTGGGCGACATTGGGAGTGTATGGCATAGTGCGGGCATGTGCAGCAGGTGGAGGAGGGTTCTGTGTGCAGGGGGTCATGACAGATGGAGCATGTGGTGGGGGAGGGGGAGGGGAGGCATACCGATGTGGGAGTGGAGGAGATGAGGCGGAAGCCGTCGTCGAGTTGTAGCTGAATGTCCCATTCCGTGAGGTGTTCCGGGGCCCATTCGACCATGTACTGCGTTTGGCCGTATTCTGTGTCTTTGTGTTTGGAGATGATGCGTGTTACGTCGCAGGGGGGGTAGTGGTGGTCGGAGGGGGTGAGGTATTCTGTGTCTAAGTGTGTGGTGGGTGCGGTGGGGGTGGAGTGAGTGGTGTGGGAGGTGCAGATGCCGGATTGGAGGGTGGGGGGTGAACGGGGGAGGTGAGGGGAGAGGAGGGGGATCCACGAGGGATGTATAGTGGTGGGGGGGGATGCTTGGTTGGTATTGAGGCTTGTGATGGGGAGGCGGTTGTGTATAGTATCGAGGGGTTCGGTGAGGATTGCTGCGAGGAGGCGGATGGGAACTGAGAGGGGGGTGGTGGACCCCGTGAGTGTGGTGATGGATTTGCATGATTTGAGGATGAATGAGGATGAGGTGGCTCTGAGGAGGACTTGTGGCCATGTGGTAATGTTGTTTTTCCAGAGGGGGGTGAGGCGGGGTAGGAGGGAGGCGTGTGTTTTGCGGGGGGAGAAATCGCAGTAGGCTTGTTTGTATGTGTGAGGGTCGGTGATGTGTGTGGCTTTGTCCCGGAGTGAGGTGAGGAGGGCGTTGTCTTGAGTGGTGAAGTGGGCACGGATTGTGGAGGCGATAGGGTTGGTGAGGGAGAGTGGGGGAATGTTGTGGAATAGGGTGCCCGCGTCGCGTTGAGCTCGGACTAAGCATTTTAGTGTGGGTGGAGTGTAACAGGTTGACATGATGGATTCTGAGGGCCAGTGGGAATACGTTGTGGATAGGGTGCGTATGTGTGCGCGGGCCATGTGGCCTCTATAGCCTGAGGCATTCATGATTTTATGTAAGTGGCATACTGTGAGTTGTGCGGCGTGGGCTTTGAGGGAGGGGAGGCCGTATCCTAGGTCTGATGTGGGGCGGTGAAGGGCGGTGCGGGGGAGGTTACGTACCGAGGAGACGGCGGAGCGGAGAGCGCGGCAGATTTGTCCTTCGAGAGTGTCGAGTTGGGAGTCCGTGAAGAGGCCGAGCTGGAGGGTAAAATGTTTTCCGATGAGGAGGCCACGGATGACTCTGATTCTGCGGGATTGAGTTAGTGGGGAGGTGGAAAGGGCGGTGATGAGGGATGCAGTGGTACGTTTGAGTTCGTGCCAATGTCTGGTGAAGGTGAGGGAGGTGTTTAGTTCTACCCCTAGGACGCGGTATGTGTCCCTGGGGCCAATGGAGGGGATGGGGGCCGGGGTGGAGTTTAGGGAGATGAACTGTGTTTGCAGGCGGGATGCGAGGAGGGTAGTGTTGGCGCGGGTGAGGGCGTTGCCTGTACGCCAGAGGGCGCCGGTGATGCAGCATTTGCGGATGTTGACCGTCATACCGGTGTAGGCGCTGAAGAGGGAGAGTTTTCTGAGCTGGATGGTCATGTTGGGGGTCGAGCCCGTAGCGAGGCTGAGGTCGTCGGCGAAGCCGTGTCCTGGGTATGTGGCTGTGGGTTCTGTGGGGTCAACGTTAGTGGTGGGGGGGCCTGGGCGGTAGCCCCGGCTTCCCACCGTGAGCCAGCGAAGGAACGGTTCAAGGAAGAGGGTGAATAGGAAGGGGGAGAGGGTGTCGCCCTGGAGGGTTCCTCGATTGATGTCGATGGAAGGGGTGGGGCCGTGAGGAGTGATATATGATGTGGTTGAGACCCCGTATAGTTGTTCGCATGTATCGACAAAGGTGGGAGGCATACCGAGTTGACGCATGTGTTTGAACATGATTCGGTGGTCCGCGGCGTTGAAGGCGCCTTTGAAGTCCGCGTACATGACGTAGATGTCTTTGCTGTGGAGTTTCGCGTCCTCCATCGTCATAATGAGGGAGGAGAGGGCGTCGTGGATACTGCGGTGTTGTCGGAATCCGTCTTGTTGGTCGCTGAGAATGCCATGGGTTTCGGCGTACTTCGAGCCTGCATCTTTGATTAGTGCTGTCCATAGTTTAAGGAGGTTGTTCATGAGGGCGATAGGGCGGTAGTTATCGAGGAGGGAGGGGTCGCCTTTTTTATGTAGGAGGCATGTTGTGCTGTGGCACCAATCAGGAGGAGTGTAGGATTTGTGTGCTAGGAGGGAGAGGAGAGAGAAGAGGGCGGAGCGGGTCGCCGGGGGTAGGAATTTGATTATTTCATTGGGGATACCGTCGGGGCCGGGGGCTTTGCCGGTGCCTAGGGAGTTGAGGGTTTTATCGAAAGTGTCGCGGGTAATCATGTCGGCAAGGGTGAGAGAGGGGTCTCCGCGGGGTTCGATGGTAAAGTTGTCGGGGTTGTTAGGGAGTTCCCATGGGGGGGTGGGTAGTTCGGGTGGGGTGGCGCAGCCGAGTTCGCTAGCGAAGTGAGAGTGTACCGCGTCGATGACGGCGGAGGGAGAGGATGCGGTGGTTTTATCGGGTTTGGTAATGCGGTGGAGGGTGGAGGTGGTGCCGGCGGGGGGTAGGAGGCCGCTTTTAATTTTCAATCGGCGGTGGGAGAGTTTGGGGCAGGTGTCGTAGGCCACATTGGCTCGAGTTTTTATTTTCTTTATTTTATTCGTGGTGGTGTCGTGAAGGAGCTGGCGGATGCGTGCTTGGCACTGTTGTTTGATGGCGTCAGGGGAGAGATATTCCGTTGTGTTTAATAGGGCTTGGGCGATGGGAAGGGGGCCGTTGTTTTTGCTGCATTTACGGAGTTTGAGTATTTGAGTGCGTGTTTTATTTGTGAGCCAAGTGGGGTCAAGGGACGCTTGGGGTGGGCGGGGTTTTTTGTCGGGGAGGAGGGGCCAAACTGTGGCTGCGTGGTCCATGTGTTGGGAGAGGAGTGTGGTGAATTGTGAGGCGAGGGTGTCGAGGGTGTCGGGGGTGGCCGAGGTGTATGAGGTGTTGAGAATTTCTGCGTGGAGGGTTGCCGTTTGGTTGATGAGGTCGGGGGTGCTGGATTGGTATACTTTTATGTGGTCGGGTGTGAGGGGAAGGCGAAAGGTGAGTTTGCGCGTCGTGTGTTGTGTGTGGGGGTGGGTATGGGGAGGGGGGGGGTGTGCCATGAGTGAGAAAGGGGCGGGAATGACGAGGTGGATTGCAGAGTGATCAGTAAAGTGGGAGGGGGAGGGGAATATCGAGCAAGAGGATGGTGGGAGGGTGATAGGTGAAGGAGGCGTGGTGAGCCAGTGGTCAAGGCAGCCCCCGCTGCGGGGGAAGGTAGGGATGGGGTCGTGGAGGGGGTGGAGGTGGGATTTGAGTAAGGAGGTGAGGGCAGGGTGTCCTATACCTGTGTGGGTGGTCGATTGGAAGTCCCCTCCCCAGAGGGTGCGGTGTTGCGGGTGTTCGTCCGCTAGTCGGAGGCCCCAAGCTGCAACTTCTGCGTAGAGGCGGGTCAGTTGTGTGTTGTAGAGCTGGGGCATATAAGTACCTATAAGGAGGTAAGGGGTGCCTGAGTGGGGGACGATTTTTAGTCCGGCGATATGGGGGATGAGGTGGGGGGGCGGGGTTAGGACAGTGGCAGACTGGAATGAGGCGCGGCGGACCGCGAAGAGAACGCCTGCGTTGGGAAGGGGCACAGGTGAGTAGCAGGGTCGGGAGCTTTTGAGGTGGTATTGGGGGAGGGCTATGCGCCAGCGGGATTTGTGGGTGTCGTGGTTGGTTTCGGTGAGGATTAAGACGTCCGGTTGGTGGGAGGTGGAGAGGTGTTCAACATCCATAATGGAGGTGTGTAGGCCGCGGGTGTTGAGGGTGATGAAGTGTAGTGGTTGGGATGTGTGGTGTGGGAGGATGGGGGAGGGGAGGGAGGGGGTGGTGCTGGGGGGGGCGACTGGGGGGTTCTCGACGGGGGGGGGTCTGGGAGGTGGGTGGAGGGGGGGAGGAGAGGGGGGATGTAGTGGGTGAGGGGGATGTGGGGGAACAGAAAGCGTCTAGGAGGCGGCGACGTCCCTGTGGGAGGGGGGCGGAGCGGAAGGTGTGGTTCCAGAGCATAGTGTGTAGGGAGTATACTGTGGACCGGGGGTCGAAAGTGGGAGGAGTGTAAGGTTGGTCCGGGGGAGCTGTGGCAACGAAGTATGTGTGTAAGAGGACATGGGTGCCGCACGACCACGCCCTGTCGGAGTCGTTTTGGCGAGGTGGGTTGAGGGAGTGTAGGGCGCCGATGGGAGGGGGGGGGGAGGAGTTCCAGGCCGAGAGGAGGTTGAGAGAGCGGGCGAGGAGGTCGGGAGGAGGGGAGTAATGTAAAGAGTCAATCCATGTAGCAGAGGAGTGAGTAAGGTGGAGGAGGCCGAAGTGCGAGTGTTGCCACGTGAGGACGAGGAGAGAGTGGTTAGGCGTCCCCGGACGCGGGGGGTGGCCTCGATTGGCTAGGTTGGTCCAGTGGCTGGGGTATTGGGAGGTACGGTGGTGGTTATCGACGTCGGTGTTGGTAATAACTGTGTACGAGGCGGAGGGAGTTGAATGGAGTTTGGTGATTTCTGACGCGAGGCAGTACAGGTTAGATAGGTCCTGGTACTGTCCCCATTGGAAGGAGAGGACAGCAGAGGAATCAAGGTAGCCGATAGGGGTGGGAAGACCAGAGTCCAGGTTGTAGTCGATTAAAAATTGATGCATAGTTGTGCGGCAGGTGCGGGGGCTGAAGTGGGCCGGTAGAGTGAATCGAGGTACGGTGGTTACAGTATGAGCGCGGATGTCTGGTTGGGGGGTGGGGGAAGGGGTGTGGGGTCTAACCTCCGTTTCGTCCTGGGGGGACCTAATGATGATAGTCGGCCTGCTCGGCCGGGGGGGACATGGTGGGTTGATTGGGGGAGTTAGCGGCGGTCGGTGGGGTCCCAGGGGTCGCCGCGTTGTCCTCCGACAGGTTGGAGTAGCCGTCGAGGTCGAGTTCCTCGTCTTCAAGGGTGTCGGATGGGAGGGAATGGTGTGTTGGGGCGGATGGGGGGGGTTGGGTGTCCGTGGGTAGGGGGGGATTGGGGTTGAGAGTGCGTGGAGGAGGGGTAGGGGCACGGGGGGGTGTGAGGGAGGGGTGCGGGGGGACACGAGTTGGGGGGGTTGGGGAGGGTTGCTTGCGGGAGGGGCGTGAGGGTTTGGTAATCCCTACTGGGGGTGCTGGTTTGAGTGAGGGGTCTGTGGGGGGGCGTGTGTGGGGAGGGGAGTCTGCTGATGAGGGCGGAGTGGAGAGGGAGAGGGTGGGGTGTTGGGAGAGGGTGGGAGGTGTGGTGAGGGTTTGAGTGGGGTTTGGGGGGACGGGAGGGTGGGAGGGAGGTTGTGTGTGGGGGGCGGGGTGGGGGGGTGAGGCGGAGGAGTCCATGGGTTCAGAGGAGTCTTCGGTGATGATGGGGAGAGGGGAAGGTTGTGTGTAAGGGTGTGGGACCGGGGGGGGGGTGGGAGGGTGGGGGGAGGGGTGGGCGTGGTAGGAGGAGGTTGAGGTGGGGTGTGAGGTCGCGGGTTGGTGTAGTGGCCATGTGTTTTGGGTTGGGAGGGTCGGGGTGTTGGAAAGTTGAATCTCCGGGAGGGAGGAGAGGTCGAGAGGGAGGTCCTCGTCTTCCTGGAGTTGGAAGTCGGAGGGCTCCAGGTGCCACTGGCTGGTGGCATGGGTATCTGCGAGGTGTCTGGTCCATTGGAGGAGGAGGGCTGGGGGGTTGCGGTGGAGTGTGAATTTTTTTGTGATGGTGAGGGGCGGCGGAGAGGGAGAGGTGGTGAAGATGGGGTCCTGGAGTCGGGCTTTTCCGAAGGTGGAGTAGTGGTGTGGGTTGACATTGAGTGTGCAGGTGGATGGAATGCGTGTGCCTCTGTGGGTGTATGTGTGGGTGAGAGGGATGGTGACTGTGCCGTTGGTGGAGATGAGTATGCAGTACATTTCAGCACTGAGTGAGACTTGGATGCTGGTGGTGATAGTGGGCGAGTTGGAGGGGTGGGAGCGAAAGTACGAGCCATCAGGGAATTTTTTCAGAGTTGTGTAGTGGTAGAGGCTGAGGGGGTGTTGGGGAGGATGGGTGGGGTTGGGGGTATGTTGTGTGAGGTATTCTGTTGCAGTTTGGGATAGGAGGGTGTATAACCAGTGTGTGGGTGGAATGGTACCGTCGGAGTTGATGCATGGTAGGGAGAGGGAGTGGCGGGATTGGACTAGGACAGTGGTGAGGCAGGTGTCAGCCCAGGATAAGCCGGGGACGTGTCCTGTGACGGGGGGTGGTGTGATGGTGATGGTGTGAAGGTGGTGGTCAGGGGGTACTGGTTCATAGGGTGAACGGGGGAAAATGTGAAGGGATACAGGTCCAGACTGTGAATGAATGGGATTATTGGGCAGGTGGAGGATATTTACCCAGAAGGAGGACGGGTCGGACTCGATCGGGACGGGAGTGTCCAACGGCTGGAGTGCGTCCGCGAACTGGAGGGTGAACTGGGCTTGCTCGGGTAGGTCTTCGAGTTTGCACAGGTTGTGGGATGGGGGGGTGAAACCTGTGGAGGTGAGAGCTGTCGCGAGGTCGGAGGTGAGGAGATCCTGTAGTAGGGCGACTGTTTCTTGGCCGGTGATACCATTGAATATCGGGGAGCGGATCTTCATCCTGCGGCCTGAAACTCCTGGAGCTGAGGCAGCCCGGAGAAAGCGAATTTTCTGCTGACTTAGTTTTTCCAGGAGCGGAGGGGATGAGAGTATGAAGGGGGGCACTGGACCGGCCGAACTGAATTCACGCTGGCGTGAAGTCAGTTGGTACAGGAGCCCCACCGCTACACAGGAGGTAGGAATCGTCAGGTGGATCTCTTGGAAGCTCGTGTGGAGCTCGACTGGCAGGGGGGTGACATCGTTGCATTTCGGGGAGGTGGGGTGGAGGGTTCGTGTAGCGGTCGCGGTCCACCGTGTGTGTTGGGCGATTTCCCTGCCTATTATATTTCGGATGCGGTTGGGGAGATCGGAAAGGTCGTGTAGGCTTTCGAGTAGCCAGCGGCGGGCCAACGAGCATGCCGACACGATCGGGTCGGGGTGAGATGGATCCGGGAGGAAGACTCCGTGGATCCAGAACCGAGCGAGGTGGGGGGGGGTGGTGGAGTACTGGCCTGTGAGGAGGAGGGAGTCGACAGTCCGGGTGGAGAGGTCGTCGGCCTGTCCCGTGGTCTCGGTTGACCGTGGGGGGGACAGGACTAGAGGGGTCTGTAGGCCACGACGGAGAGGGAGGGGGTCCAGTGGCGTGCCCAGGAGTTGCTGGGGGTGGATGAGCTGGGGTGCGGTGAGAAACGGGGTCAGGGGGTGTCCCGCGAGTGCGTTCCGGGGTTGGTAGAGGTCGGTGAAGCGGCCATGCGGCGGGGGGTCCTTCAGAAGGGCCTGCCTGTAGGTGGGGGGGGGGGGTAGGGGGCGTAGACATGGCGGTCGAGTAGGATTTCGAGTGAGGGAGAGGGATGTAGGAGGTATGTTTAGCTTTTGTGGTTGGTTTTTGAGAGTCGTTCACGTGTTGGCTGCACGCGACCAGGCCTGATGGGACCTGGGTTTGTTGGATGTTGGCGGCGGACAGGGACGTCCGGACGCTCGGAGGGGCGCGATGGGGCGCGCTGCCGACCGGTGAAGAAGCTTTTTGTAAGCGATGAGGTGTCAGGGTGTGACGTAGTACTTTGACGGGTACTTGTGAAGATTTTGAAGTGGATGGCGCGGTAGCTGTCGGGAGGATAAAATTCAAATCCCTGGAAGCTGCGCCTTTGAGCGTGTACCGTCTGGTGTCGCTACGGATCCACTGACCATTGTGAGCTAGGCTCGGGTGGGGAGAGGTGGATGGTGCACGCCGTCCGGCAGCCCTGTCCACCAGTCTTGCGCTCAATGGGAGGCCAGGCCCAGAGCGAAGACGATCGGCGTTGCTCATCCGAGCTACCGATCCATCCCCGTGTTTCGTGGTTCAGTAGTACTTTAGTAGTACTTTGGATCTGTTTCCTGTCTTTAGTGACGGTAGGAAGCGTTTTTTGTCAAGCTGGCAGAGTTCAAGGTCGCGGGCGGCTGCAATGGTCAGGAAGAGACGCAGGCTGGCCATGCGGATGACCGGGTAGAAGGTCTCCGTGTAGTCCAGTCCAGCACGTTGACTGCACCCCTTGGCGACGAACCGCGCTTTGAAGCGGGAGACGTCGCCGGCTGTATCCGATTTGATTTTAAAGATCCACATGTTGTTAACGACCATGCGGCCGGGGGGGAGGTCCACAAGGTCCCACGTGCCGTTGCTGATGAGGGAGGAATACTCCTGTTGCATAGCGGCTTGCCATTGGGGGGCTTGGGCGCTGTCCAGCGCAGCTCGGTAGGATTTTGGTTAGCTTTTCCTTGTTCAGGATCACAACACGCCGTTACGAGTGTGGGTGGGTATTCGGACAAGTGGGCAACCATATCGCCGTAGCGAATGGGGTGGGAGCGGAGCCGAGCATGGCGAGGGGTTGGCGGGGGGGGTAGGGGTGTGGGTGATGTGAGGTCAATTGGGTGGGATAGGGGTGAGTCTGCGGGTGCGTCGTCCGAAGAGTCGGTGATGGCCGAGTCGACGGAGGGTTGTGTGTCGAAGCCTGGGGTGTCTTCCTGAAAGACAACATGTACGGAAGTGGTGATGCGACGCGTGTCCGGATTGTAGACACGATACCCGGGTGCGTCAAGGGGATAGCCCACCATGACGCCGCGAAATGCTTTTTCACTGAGTTTCCGACGTTGTTTGTCGGGGACCTTGGCGAAAACGGCGCAGCCGAAGACGCGGAACTTGGAGGCGTTGGGCACCGACGACGTAAGGAGTGTGAGGGGGACGCCCCCATTAGTTCCGACCGAGCGACTGTACGTGCGGTTGCGAAGGTACACAACAGTGTTGACAGCGCACGACCACATGGAGTTGGGAACGGCCATGTTGTGGAGCATCGCCGATGCATTGTCCCGGATGGTGCGCCAGGGACGTTCGGCCTTGCCGAGCATGTGGTGGGCGTATGGGGCAGAGAACTGTACCCCGACGCCGAGGTGTGCGCACATCCGGCGAGTGACAGCAGCTTCAAACACAGAGTCTGAGTCAAATTTGAGGACCGGTGCGAACGCGCCCGTCTGGGAGTGATGGCGGGCATGCAAGTGTTTGATGTCCAAGAGGATGGTTTCCAATTCCGAACATGCGTCGTCTTTAGACTTAAGGAACCGCACCCACATGTAGTTGGTGTGGTGGTCGATGACGAGCAAGCAGTAACGGAGGCCATGTGGGGAGGGGACATTGACCGGGCCCCAGAGGTCAGCGGACAGGTTGAGGAGGGGGTGGGATGGCTTCGCGCAAGCGGCTGTGTTGCGTGGTGCAGCTGTGGCTTTGTGCAGGAGACAAGAGTCGCACGAAACTTTGGTTACAGCGCTAGTTAACACAGGGCTAGTCGGGACACCGTGAGTATGTTGGGCCTGAAGGCTGTGCATGTTGAGGTGGCCATATCGACGGTGCCACAGGACGGGATCACACTGGGCAGTAAGAGCAACCTGAGGTGAGGGGTCAAGTGCCGGCGGTGCGGATGGGCTAGAGGGGAGGACCGGCTGGTGGAGAAGGAGGTAGAGACCGTTTCCGGACGGTTCTAGCACACCCATGCCTGTGGGTACCAAAAGCAAACCAGTGTCAGAGTTGGAGGGGAATATGAATTCACAACCGCTGTTAGTTTGCATCCAGCTCACACTAAGGAGTCGGCCGATACGCTGTGCTGAACGAGATGATAGGTCAGGGGTGTAGAGTGCATACACAGTGCGGTGAATGAGCTGGCCAGAGGCAAGTGTGACAGAAATCCGCACTGAGCCACTGCCCTTAACGTCAACGCCGACACCGCCCACGCGAGAGGGAGCGGAGGGGGGCGTGAACTTCACGAAGTCATCTCGGAACGCAGTGAGGTTAATCGAGCAGGCGGAATCAACGACCCAAAACTTTGACAGATTACGACCCGGGGCGAGGGAAGAGGAGAATGCCACAGAGCTGAATGGGACACTCACCTCGTCGTCAGCGTAGTCATCAGCGTAGTCCGCGAGGGTGGGTAGGCAGTCGGTGTCATCGGCGGGGGCGTCGTCGGCAGGGACGTCGCTCAGCAACGCAGCGTGAGCAGAGGGGGTGCCGTCGGCGGCGCCGTACTTCTGGACTGTCAGCCTACGCTTGGCGAGATTCCACTTAAGGATAGCGTCATCCGTGGCAGTGCAGGCGGACATGAGATGGTTGAGGCTGCCACAAACGCCACACTTGTTGGGTCGATGGCCGCGAGGGTTACGGTGTGGTGGGCCTCGACCGCTGTGCGAGCCGCGGCCTGCAGCGACGAACGCGGAGATGGGAGGAGGTGATATGGCCGGAGCGGGTGCGTCCGGAGCAGGGTCGTCTTCCATGTTGTGCGCAAGGTGGAGGATGCTGGCAATAACTTCATCAGCCGACATGATGTAGTCCGTGTCAAAGGCGTTGATGACGCATTGCTTCGCCTGACCGTGTGGGCCGCTGCTGGAAATACCGCGCAGCATGAGGAGACCGAGGTGGTGGGGGTGGATGGCAACGGAGCCATCAACCAATTGGCATGTGTCGTTGTAGTCGTCAAAGGTCTGGCGCATGTAGTGGACATAGTCACTGAGTGACTGACCAGGGCGCTGTCTGACCGTCAGGTTGTCCAAGAGGGACAAGGAGCGAACAAAAGACCGACAGTCGAGGCGTTCACACAGGATGTCCCACGCGGCAGCGGCGCAGTCAGGGCGGGCTGGAGAAACGCATTTCATGGCTTCGGCTGATTCGCGCTGGCTGCATGGAGAAGCAGCGTGTAGGCGTAGTGTTGCGCTTGTTCGTCGAGCCAGACGCCGGAGTCACGGATGGCCAGCTGAGGAATGAGGTATGCGGCCTTGATGGAGAGGAAATTAAGGAAGGTCCTCTTCCATTGCTTGAAGTCCGTGGTCGGGCACATGATGGGGACCGACATCTTCATGGACCGGTTGAGGGCGTCCTTGTCGAAGCCGGGGGCTTCGTGTGCCGCCCGGTTGATGACCACCGGGTCAATAGTGGGGCGACGACGGCCCCGGGGGGTGGGGTCGCCATGTTGGAGTGGGGGAGAGTGCCGGCCATGAAAGGGAGGAGGTGGTCCACCGGGAAAGGGAGAGCGGCCGGCCATGGGACGCGGAGGGCCGTACGAGTGCGGGTGGTCACGGTGGTCACGGTAGGGGGGGATGAGATGAGAGTGCGCCTCCGGGATATGGGGGCCGGGGTGGTGAAGGGCATATCCGGCGTGGGGGAAGGGGGGAGGTGGTGGGAGGTGATCAACCCGGATGTCGTGACGCGAGGGGTCGTAGTGTGCATCGGCACGCGCGGGCTCGCGGGGCGCATCGTGGCGGCGCTGTGCGACTGTGGGGTCGCTAACAGGGGCTGCAGCAGCAAAGAGTGTTTCTGCGTCCGGGGTTACGAAGCCAGGCTGGGGATGTTCAAGCAGGTGGAGGGTGTGGCCGTCGTGGCTGTCCCGGACGGATTCGAGTGGGGCATCGTGGCGGCGCTGAGCTACAGGGGGGTGCGGATTAGTACCCGCAGCAGCAACCGCACCCGCGGCCGACTGCGAGTCGAGACGAGCGGTTATGTTCGCCACTTGCGCAACGAGCAGCGCGAGAGTATCTGGGGGGTGATCGAGGGTGCTCTGGTGAGAGCCTGACTCAGGGGAACCAACAGGTGAAACAGGCGGGTTTTTTTTGCGCCATTTCGACAAAGGGCAAAAAAGAAAGAGCTGGATGAAAAACAGGCAGCGGTAAAAACCGCTAGCCGGACTCGTGCCTAACAGCGGTATGCAAAGAGACGGCCTGATGCCCGCCGACCCCTCGGCCTGTAGCCCCGGGGTGTCTCAGAGCACCTTTTCTGTATCCTCCACCCAGTGTGGGGCACAAGTCGAGGCCAAGGCCAGGACAGGTGGAGCGCTGCGCTGCGCTGGTGGGTGATTCGCTAGGCGAGGATAAAAAATAAAAATAAAAGGTAAGCTACGGCTGGCGTGCGACCTGTGGATGCGTATTCACCCGACAGTGCACCACCCCGTTCTCCAGCTTGGACCTGTGTGCACCCTATCCACACACGACGAGTGCGTCGGTGTGGGTGGCTGGCTATCTCCGTCGGGTGGCTGACTTAAGAGGGGTGGTGGCGGGTTTTAAAATCGCAGTTTATACTGGCGATACCGCCGACTACAGGTTGAAAGTACTAGTTTTCTAGATAAACTTGCCTTCTGCGGGAGAGCTGTCGATCGCAGCTCGCCGAACCAGGTTGTCGCGCGTGAGTGACGTGAGGCGGGGGCCCATAACCTATTGAACCATGGAAACACAGTTAGTGTGGAAGATAACGTACGCAAACGTAGTTACAGTCACAGTCCCGCAAACGGAACAGTTAAGGCGACAACCAGCCTACAAGCGTGGTGTCGGGACAACAGAAGTGAGAGAGCTGTAGCCTAGCGACAGCTCTGTACCGAGTCAAACAGTTTATCGGTATGTCCGATCTAGACATGTACTAATCATATCTAGAGTAGCTTACAATAGCTATCTGCAACTAATACGTATGAGGTATTACTTACAACACTCTCCACCTCGCGCACAACATGGACGATGACCCTGCCCCGGGCACACCCGCTTCGGCCATATCACCCCCTCCCATCTCCGCGTTCGTCGTTGCGGGCCGCGGCTCGCACAGCGGTCGAGGCCCACCACACCGTAACCCTCGCGGCCATCGACCCAACAAGTGTGGCATTTGTGGCAGCCTCAACCATCTCATGTCCGCCTGCACTGCCACGGATGACGCTATCCTTAAGTGGAATCTCGCCAAGCGTAGGCTGACAGTCCAGAAGTACGGCGCCGCCGACGGCACCCCCTCTGCTCACGCTGCGCTACTAAGCGACGTCCCTGCCGACGACGCCCCCGCCGATGACAACGACTGCCTACCCACCCTCGAGGACTGCGCTGATGACTACGATGACGACGAGGTGAGTGTCCCATTCAGCTCTGTGGCATTCTCCTCTTCCCTCGCCCCGAGTCGTAACATGTCACAGTTTTGGGTCGTTGATTCCGCCTGCTCGATTAACCTCACCGCGTTCCGAGATGACTTCGTGAAATTCACGCCCCCCTCCGCTCCCTCTCGCGTGGGCGGTGTCGGCGTTGACGTTAAGGGCAGTGGCTCAGTGCGGATTTCTGTCACACTTGCCTCTGGCCAGCTCATTCACCGCACTGTGTATGCACTCCACACCCCTGACCTATCATCTCGCTCCGCACAGCGTATCGGCAGACTACTTAGTGTCAGCTGGATGCAAACTCACAGCGGATGTGAATTCATCTTCCCCTCCAACTCTGACATTGGTTTGCTTTTGGTACCCACAGGCATGGGTGTGCTAGAACCGTCCGGAAACGGTCTCTACCTCCTTCCCACTAGCCGGACCTCCCGTCTAGCCCATCCGCACCGGCGGTACTTGACACCTCACCTCAAGTTGCCCTTACTGCCCAGTGTGATCCCGTCCTGTGGCACCGTCGGTTTGGCCACCTCAACATGCACAGCCTTCAGGCCCAGCATAATCACGGTGTCCCGACTAGCCCTGTGTTAGCTAGCGCTGTAACCAAAGTTTCTTGCGACTCTTGCTTACTTCACAAAGCCACAGCTGCACCACGCAACACAGCCGCTTGCGCGAAGCCATCCCACCCCCTCCTCAACCTGTCCGCTGACCTCTGGGGCCCGGTCAATGTCCCCTCCCCACATGGCCTCCGTTACTGCTTGCTCGTCATCGACCACCACACCAACTACATGTGGGTGCGGTTCCTTAAGTCTAAAGACGACGCCTGTTCGGAATTGGAAACCATCCTCTTGGACATCAAACACTTGCATGCCCGCCATCACTCCTAGACGGGCGCGTTCGCACCGGTCCTCAAGTTTGACTCCGACTCTGTGTTTGAAGCTGCTGTCACTCGCCGGATGTGCGCACACCTCGGCGTCGGGGTGCAGTTCTCTGCCCCATACGCCCACCACATGCTCGGCAAGGCCGAACGTCCCTGGCGCACTATCCGGGACAATGCATCGGCGATGCTCCACAACATGGCCGTTCCCAACTCCATGTGGTCGTGCGCTGTCAACACTGTTGTGTACCTTCGCAACCGCACGTACAGTCGCTCGGTCGGACCTAATGGGGGCGTCCCCCTCACACTCCTTACGTCGTCGGTGCCCAACGCCTCCAAGTTCCGCGTCTTCGGCTGCGCCGTTTTCGCCAAGGTCTCCGACAAACAACGTCGGAAACTCAGTGAAAAAGCATTTCGCGGCGTCATGGTGGGCTATCCCCTGACGCACCCGGGTATCGTGTCTACAATCCGGAAACGCGTCGCATCACCACTTCCGTACATGTTGTCTTTCAGGAAGACACCCCAGGCTTCGACACACAACCCTCCGTCGACTCGGCCATCACCGACTCTTCGGAAGACGTACCCGCAGACTCACCCCTATCCCACCCCATTGACCTCATATTACCCACACCCCTACCCCCCCCGGCAGCCCCTCGCCATGCTCGGCTCCGCTCCCACCCCATTCGCTACGGCGATATGGTTGCCCACTTGTCCGACTGCCCACCGACCCTCGTAACGGCGTGTTGTGATCCTGAACAAGGCAAAGCTCAAGAGGACATCTTTGAGCACCCTCACGTCCCCGACCTTGTCACGGGTCCCCCACACACACCTGCCGGCACGTCCCCTACTGCCGTCGCCCTCCTCTCCGCCCGAGAGTGTGTGGAACCAAAATCCTACCGGGCTGCGCTGGACAGCGCCCAAGCCCCCCAATGGCAAGCCGCTATGCAACAGGAGTATTCCTCCCTCATCAGCAATGGCACGTGGGACCTTGTGGACCTCCCCCCATGCCGCATGGTCGTTAACAACATGTGGATCTTCAAAGTCAAGTCGGATACAACCGGCGACGTCTCCCGCTTCAAAGCGCGGTTCGTCGCCAAGGGGTGCAGTCAATGCGCTGGACTGGACTAGACGGAGACCTTCTCCCCGGTCATCCGCATGGCCAGCCCGCGTCTCTTCCTAACCATCGCAGCCGCCCGCGACCTTGAACTCTGCCAGCTTGACATCGACACAGCGTTTCTCTACGCCCCCATCCGGGAGGATGTGTACATCCGCCAGCCCCTCGGCTTCACCGATGGAACGTCCAAGGTTTGTCACCTCAAGCGTTGCCTCTACGGCCTTAAGCAGTCCCCCCGCGAGTTCAACATGCTACTTCGTGCGTGGCTCGTCGACCATGGATGGCAACAATGCGTCTCCGACCCGTGCATCTACATCTTTCGCACCGGCCACGTCTTCGCCATGATCGCCATGTACGTCGATGACATTCCCGCGGCCTGCAATGATGCCACTTGGCCAGGGACTCGATCCGGATCCCAAGGAGCCGCGAATCCACGAGACTACTCGGGTTCGGACTTGGTCTCGTGGGTCCGGACCCTAGAATCACAGGTAGTCGCGGGATCCGGACCCTAGAATCACAGGTAATCGCTGGATCCGAACCCTAGGTTCAATAGGTAATCGCGGGGTCCGAACCCTAGGTTCAGTAGGTAATCGCGGGGTCCGAACCCTAGAATCACAGGTAATCGCGGGATCCGAACCCTAGGTTCAGTAGGTAATCGTTGGTTCCGGTACCAGTTATTGTAAGTAATCGTTGGCTCCGGTACCAGTTATTGTAAGTAATCGTTGGATCCGGTATTCATCGTACTTTAATGGATCCGCGGTAATCGCGAGTACCTCATCCTCGCAAAACGATGTGGAATCGCGATACCCAATCAGTACTCACGATTCCGAGTATCTCACGATTCTGTGGTTGCCCGAAGTGACACGCTGTTTTTTGGGGAGGTATTTGGCAATGCAAATCTGCTGAGGTGTATGTCTAGGATTGGTTCAATAGCCTTGATTGTTGTCATTCACTCATTCCGCAGCCTTGAATCGATTGTAGCCCACCCAAAGGCTATTTAAACGGTGCGTACGCGCTTGAAATCCACCATAATCTGCCCGTCCACATCCAATCCTTTCATAGTTAGCAACAATGGCGGGGCAAGCGGGAAGTAGTAGACCGTCTAGATCAGAGAAGAGCTTGTCATCGACGGCTATCCAACGTGCAGAAGAGGAGCTTGTTTGGAATTCAGATAGGGTGTTTAGGACACCTCAGTCAAAAACAGGTGCAGATCCGTATAGTAATGAAGGGCAGTATGTAGTTAAGAAAATTGTTAGCCAAGGAAAAAGGTGTGGAACGTTGACGTATAAAGTTATGTGGGAAGGACTGCCGGAGGAAGCCGCCACTTCAGAAACTGAGCTCAACGTAAGGCGTCAAGCCAATTGGTCCACCCTGCTGGAAGATTTTCACAACGAGCAAGAGAAAGTTGAAGAGGTAAGCAAGAGTTCCCCCCCCCTCCGCTCTGCCCTCACTCCCGAGTTAGCTGCGTTGTGATGTTCGGTAGCGCCGCATGGCGCCCCCTCCCCGCCTCCGCCCGCACATTTACGTCTCTGTTTATGTGCTCTGTCGAAGCCATAGTAATAGCGTTGCAGTTGAGCTTGTCGACACTATGTTATCGTTGTTCTGTGATGCTTTTCCGTTCTTTGCTTTCCCACATAAAAGGTTACTTTGTCGTTAAGCATATTGTTGCACTGTGCTGGTCGGTAGCGCCGCATGGCGCCCCCTCCCCGCCTCCGCCCGCACATTTACGTCTCTGTTTATGTGCTCTATCGAAGCCATAGTAATAGCGTTGTAGTTGAGCTTGTCGACACTTTGTTATCGCTGTTCTGTGATGCTTTTCTGTTCTTTGCTTTCCCACATAAAAGGTTACTTTGTCGTTAAGCATATTGTTGCACTGTGCTGTTCGGTAGCGCCGCATGGCGCCCCCTCCCCGCCTCCGCCCGCACATTTACGTCTCTGTTTATGTGCTCTATCGAAGCCATAGTAGTAGCGTTGTAGTTGAGCTTGTCGACACTTTGTTATCGCTGTTCTGTGATGCTTTTTTGTTCTTTCGCTACAATTTCATGTTTCCATTACTAACTTTTGATGGGTGCATTGTGTTTCTGCAGGAGGCACGAAATCGAGAGGCGAATCGGATAAGCAGGAAGAGGAAGGTTGCGTTGCCAACGACGATGGGAAGGTGTATTCGGACTTCGCCATCAACACTGAGGATTGGGAGACTATTCGAGAGCTAGCTGCGATCTTGTGGCCAGTGGCTCAAGTTGTGAATTTGCTGCAGGGGGACTATGTTACCATATCACTTGTTTACCCTATGTTAGGCACTTTGTTAGAGCAGCTGTCGTCACACAGGCCCGTTTCACTACAAGATGAGCGGAGGGATGTGGACATGTACACCATCGAAGCGGAGGACATTGAGCCTCATATGGCGGAGGCAAGGGAGAGTCTGCGGGCCGGAATCATTGAGCGTTTTTTCACAAACACAAGGGAGAACGATTACATCAAGATAGGGATTGTGACATTGCTGGACATTCGGTGAGTACCTTGTAATGTATTTCGTTGGGGATACCGTCGGGGCCGGGGGCTTTGCCTGTGCCTAGCGAGTTGAGGGTTTTATCGAATGTATCGCGGGTAATCATGTCGGCAAGGGTGAGAGAGGGGTCACCGCGGGGTTCGATAGTATAGTTGTCGGGGTTGTCTGGGTGTTCCCAAGGGGGGACATGTAGTTCGGGTGGGGTGGCGCAACTGAGTTCGGTGGCGAAGTGAGAGTGTACAACTTCTAGGACGGCGGAGGGAGAGGTTGCGGTGGTTTTATCGGGGTTGGTAATGCGGTGAAGAGTCGAGGTTGCGTTGGTCTGGGGGAGGAGGCCGCTTTTAATTTTCAAGCGGCGCTGGGAGGATTTAGGGCAGGCGTCGTAGGCAGAATTGGCGCGCGTTGTAATTTTCTTTAGTATATCTGTGGTGGTTGTTCATAGTAGGTGGCGTATGCGTGCCTAGCATTGTTGTCGGTAGGGGAAAGATAATCAGTTGTATTCAAGAGGGTTTGGGCGAGTGATAGGGGGACCCTGTTGGTGCTACATCTGCGAAGTTTTCGGATGAATTTGCGTGTTTCTTATTTCGCCAGGTGGGGTCAAGGGACGAGGGATTTATGCGGGGTTTCTTCGGGGGTAGGAGGGGCCATATGGTGGCCGCGTGGTCCATATGTTGGGAGAGTAGTGGGGTGAATTTCGCGGCGAGGGTGTCGAGGGTGTCGGGAGAGGCCGTGGAGGGGGGTGTATTAATAATTTCTGCGTGTAGGGAGGCCGTTTGGTTGATAAGGGAGGGTGTGCTGTTTCAAAAAATTTTATGTGGTGTGGTTGTAGTGGAAGTTTGAAGGTGAGTTTACGGGTGGTGTGGTGTGTGTGAGGTAGGTTTTGGGCCGAGGGGGGGCGAGCGATTAAAGAGGAGGGGGCAGGAATTACTAGGTGGACCGTCGAGTGGTCGGTAAAGTGTGAGGGTGAGGTGAAAACCGAGCATTCAGGTGGGTTGAGGCCGAGGGGGGAGGGAGGAGTGGTGAGCCATTGGTCAAGGCATCCTCCGCTACGGGGGAAGGTAGGGATGGTGGGTGAAGTGGGCGGAGGTGGGATTCGAGTAAGGAGGTGAGGGCGAGGTTGTCAGTACCTTGTGTGGTGGTCGTTTGAAAGTCACCTCCCCAGAGGACGCGGTGGGTCGGGTAGTCGTCTGCTACGCGGAGGCCCCATGCTGCGACTTCTGCGTATATTCGGGTCAGTTGGGTGCTGTGGAGCTGTGGCATGTAGGCTCCGAGGAGGAGGTAAGGGGTGCCTGAGTGTGGGATTAATATTAGTCCATTTATGTGGGGAATGAGGTGAGGGGGTGAGGTTAGAACGGTGGCGGATTGGAATGAGGTCCGGCGGACCGCAAAGAGAACGCCTGCGTTGGGTAGGGGCACATGTGAGTAGTATGGTCGAGAGCTTTTGAGGAGGTATTGGGGTAGGGCGAGTCGCCATCGTGATTTATGTGTGGCAAAAAAAAAGTATCCTACCGTCACCAAAGATAGTAAAACGATCCAAAGTACTACTAAAGTACTATTGAACCACATAACGGGGATGGGTCGGTAGCTCGAATGAGCAACGCCGATCGTCTTCGCTCTGGGCCTCGCCTCCCATCGAGCGACAGACTCGTGGACATGGCCGTTGAATTACTGGTCCCTCCCACCTCTCCCCATACGAGCCTAGCTCACCCAGGTCAGTGGATCCGTAGCATCAACAGACGGTACACACTCAAAGGCGCAGCTTCCGGAGATTTGAAATTCTTTCCCCCGAGAGCTATCGCGCCACCCACTTCGAAATCCATAACTATACCCGTTACAGTACTGCGACACACCTAAAAAACACATCGCTTACAAATAACCTCTTCCCCGGAAGGCGGCGCATCACATCGCGCCCCTCCGAGCGTCCGGACGTCCTTGTCCGCCGCCAACATCCACCAAACCCAGGCCCCATCGGACCGGGTCGCGTGCAGCCAACACGCGCACTACTCTCAAAAACCTACTCGAAAAGCCACACTCAACTCCACTACTTATCTCCACCACTCGAAATCCCGCTCGATCGCCATGTCTTCGACCCCTACCCCCCCCCCCCCCCCCCACGTACATGCAGGCGCATCTGAGGGATCCCCCGCAGCATGGCCGCTTCACGGACCTCTACCACCCCAGGAACCAACTCGCAGGACACCCGCTGACCCCGTTTCTCACCGCCTCCCAACTCACCCACCCCCAACAGATTTTGGGCACAGCTTTGGACCCCCTCCCTCTCCGTCGTGGACTCCAGACCCCCCTAATCCTTACTCCCCCCCGGTCAACCGTGGCCTTAGGCCAGGCCGACGACTTCTCCACCCGTATGGTCGACTCGTTCCTCCTTACTAGCCAGTACTCAACCACCCCCTCCCACCTTGCTCGATTATGGATCCACGGCGTCTTCTTGCCGGATCCGACCCACCCCGATCCGATCACGTCGGCCTGCTCGGTGGCCCGTCGCTGGCTCCTCGAATGCCTCAACGGCCTCCCTGATCTACCCAACCGCATTAAAAATATAATCGGACGGGAACTCGCCCATCACACACGATGTACCGCGAACACCACCCGCACACACCACCCCACCGCACCGAAATGCGACGATACCACACCCCTACCAGACGATCTGCGTACGGGCTTTCAAGAAATTCGCATGGTTATTCCCACCTCCTGTATAGCGGTAGGCTTCCTGTACCAACTTGCTTCACGACAACGTGAATTCAGTTCGGCCGGTCCAGTGCCCCCCTCTCCAACCTCCTCCCCTTCGCTCCTGAATAAACTAAGACAGCAGAAAATTCAC
>JAPMLY010000367.1:0-29609 GCA_026401115.1 Tetraselmis chui | reverse complement strand
AAAATGAGGAGCTGAAGGCTAGCGACAACTCCGTATCGGCACACTAGACAAGTGTCTAGTTCACATTTGCGCTTGGTCAAGGCATGTACTAAACACATCTAGACTAGCTTACAGTAGTTGTCTGAAGTTAATAACCAGTAAGTATTGATTACAACACTCCCCTTGAAGATAGCTGCGAGATTAAGCGTTGCATTGGGTCCGCTCCTCCCAAGATGGCACTTCGGTGCCTTGCGAGTGCAGGTCCAGGCAGTGGTTTAGTGAACATGTCTGCCACCATCCGGTCCGTAGGCAAGTACCGCAGCTTGACAGTTCCGTGTTCCACGTGGTCCTTGAGGAAGTGCCACTTTAGGTCGATGTGCTTGGTCTTCTCGCTAACCAATGCGTTATGAGAGTATGCAATCGCGTTGTGGTTGTCTTCCCAGAAGGTAGTTGTAACGTTGATGGGCTCGTCGAAGCCCTTCCCCATGAGTTGGCGGAGGTGTAAACCCTCCTTGGGGGCGTCTGATGTTGAGTAATACTCATCTTCACACATGGACAACGCGACACATGTTTGATGCTTTGACTTGTAGCTGACGGGACCTCTGCCTAGGTAAAACATGTAATCAGATCGTGACTTGCGTTGTCTACTTTCATTCGCACAGTCCGCATCAGCGAAACCAGTGAGTTGGAGGCTGTGATCGCTTCCCCGCCCCAACGTAAAGCGCAGCTCTAGTGTGCCCTTCAGGAATCGCACGACTTGAGAGCATGGAGGTGGGCCTCCGTCGGATTGGCTTGAGTAGAACCGAGTATGCTCAATGTTGTAGAGTCGCCAGGGTGCGTGCACACGGTTGCGTACCGAAGGCTTCCTAGGAGGCTCGGGTAGACGTCTTTAGTTAATCCCGTGAGGAGCGGGGAGTCTATGTGCGTGAGGCCGGAGAGGAAGTCGGGCTCCATCTGTAGGGACGAGGGTTTGTAGTCAGACATGTTGTGCTTGACCAAAATTTCTTTCACGTACTTGGACTGGTCCATGGAAATAGTACGGACAGACCTATCGCGAGTGACATGCATGCCCAAAAGCTGAGAGAGGTCACCAGGTCTTTAATCTTAAACCTTGCGCCGAGGTTTCCTTGAAGGCCTGCATCCATGATGTATCGTTGCACGCAAATGGGATGTAATCGACATATAGTGCGATCATGGCGAAGATGTTGCCCGTGCGGAAGGTGTAGATGCACGGGTCAAACATGCACTTCTTCCATCCATGCTCGACCAGCCAATCCCGCACGAGAGTGTTCAACTCGCGGGGGGGGGGTTTGTTTTAGACCGTACAAGCACCGTCTGAGGTGACAGACCTTGGCAAATCCGTTGGCGAAGCCAAGTGGCTGCCGAATGTATACATCCTTCTTGATAGGGGCATACAAAAAGGCAGTGTCAATGTCTAGCTGGCAAAGCTCGAGGTTCATGGCGGCGGAAATGGCGAGGAGCTATCGCAGGCTAGCCATTCTGATGACAGGCGAGAATGTTTCTGTGTACTCGAGTCCCGCGCGTTGGCTGCATCCCTTAGCAACAACCCGTGCTTTGTAACGGGAGACATCCCCATCAAGATCGGACTTGATCTTATAGATCCACATGTTGTTGACGACTGCACGACCTTCCGGGAAGTCAACGAGTTCCCATGTGCCGTTGGATAGGAGGGAGTCATGCTCCTATTGCATATTTACATGCCATTCATCGGACTGATCACTAGAGAGGGCGGCACGGTACGACGCAGGTTCGACGCATTCCCGTGCGGAGAGAAGGGCAACATCAGTGCCGGCAGGTTGGTGAGGAGGGGCAGCAGATGCGAAAGCCAAGTCGGGCTGTTTAACGATGTCCTCCTTGGCGACAACTTGCTTCGGGTCACGACACGCAGTGACGTAAACCGGTGGGTAGGCCGACATGCGAGCAACGTATTCTCCAAACCTGATAGAATGGTGCGAGCGAATGCGTGACGGGCGATCGCCGTCAGGCAAGGGAGGCCCGTCGTCAACGTCCATTGGATCAGGCGAAACGGCGTATGAGGATGGGAACATTGCGCTACCATTGTCAGACTCCGTGGCATCTATAATAAGGGAGTCAGTGTCATGAGAGGGCAGGAAGCCGGGTACAATGTCTTGGAACATGACGTGCACGGAGGTAGTGATGCGCCGTTTGACGGGGTTGTACACACGGTACTTTGGGGCGTTAGAGGGGTATCCAACCATGACACCACGGAATGCCTTTTCGCTGAGCTTGCGGCGCAGTTTATTCGGAACCTTAGCGAAGACCGTGCAACCGAACACACGGAATTTGGATGCGTCAGGCTCGACGAGAGTGAGGAGGGTCAAAGGTACACCGCCAGAAAGGTCCAACTGTACGACTGAACGTGCGGTTGCTGAGATGTACGAATGTATTGACCGCGCACGACCACATAACCTTCGGAACTGACATGCTGTGCATCATGGCAGAGGCGTTGTCCCGCATGGTACGCCAGGGACGCTCCGCTTTTCTAGGCATGTGGTGATCGTATGGGGCAGAGAATTGAATCCCAATTCCCAAGCGGCCGCACATTTGACGCGTCGAAGCAACTTCAAAGACTGAGTCAAAGTCAAATTCTAGGACCGGTGCTAACGCACCAGCGGTAGAGTGATACCGGGCGTGCAGATGACGTACATCAAGGAGAATAGATTCCACCTCGCTGCAAGTGTCATCCTTCGATTTAAGGAATTTTACCCACATGTAATTCGTTTAATGATCAATCATGAGCAGACAATAGCGCAACCCATGAGGTGAAGGCACATTGACGGGTCCCCAAATGTCCGACGACAAATTCATAAGGGGGCGAGGTGGTTTTGCGCATGCCAACGTATTGCGTGGCGCGGCACTGACCTTGTTCAAGAGACATGAGTCACAAGAAACATTTTTACAATGCTAGGTAGTGCAGGCGAAGTAGGGACACCGTTAGCATGCTCGGCGTGTAGACTATGCATTTCTAGGTGTCCAAATCGTTTGTGCCAAAGAACAAAATCGCACCGAGCAGCCAGAGCGACTTCACTATCTAACAAAGCAAGTCTATCTACGGAGGCCAGCCTCCCAGTAGCTCTCGAGTGTTGAATAAGGTAGAGGCCGTTCCCTGACGACTATAGCACGCCCATTCATGTGGGGACCTACACCAGTCCTACATCAGAGTCAGTCGGGAAAAGGAATTCGTAGCCATTGAGGGGCTGCATCCAACTGACATTGAGGAGGCGGCTAATGCGTTGTGCAAAGCGCGCCGACAAGTCAAGGGTGCACACGCGTGAACTGTGCGACGTATCGTCTGCCCAGAGACGAGTGGAATGGCAATCTCAACGTTGCCGCTCCCAAGCACGTCATCACCAACACCACCCACACGCGAAGTGCCCGAAGGGGGGTCGAAGGATACAAGATTACTGCGAAATGCAGTGAAATTGATGGAGTAGGCAGAGTTTGCTACCCAAAAAATCTGAAAGGTCACGTCCCGGGGGTGTGGATGCAGAGAGTGCAACAGAGCAAAACGTGGTGCCAACCTCCGTGTCATCGTATTCGTCGGTGCATTCCATCTCGGAAGGGCCGACACCGGGGGCATCGCCGTCTGTGTCGGACTGGTGCATGTCGCTTAGCAGGGCGTTGTGGGACGCATGTCCGCTCGGTGCGCCGTACTTATGGTTTATCATCTTGCGCTTGGCAAGGGTCCATCTCAGAAAAGCGTCATCTGAGGCTGTGCAAGAGGACATGATGTGGTCGTTCACCGCAGCCGCTGCACTTGTTCGGCAAGGGGCCACGACGACTCCTATCACCACGAGTATTGTGGCGCCCTCCATAGGAAGCACGTCCTGCAGCCATGAATGCACAGATTGGGGGAGCTGGTGTAGGAGGCTTGCTGGATGGGTCGGCAGAGGGAAGAAGTTCCTCCTCCATGTTTTGAGCCAGATGCAATATGTTGGCCATGATTTCGTTAGCCGACACAAGGTAGTATGTGTCAACTGCGTTTATAGCGCACTGCTTGGCCTGTCCATATTGGCTTGAGCTTGAGATGCCACGGAGCATGAGGAGGCCCAGGTTGTGCGGGTGGATGGCCGAAGAGCCGTCAATCATTTGGCACGTCTCGTTGTATTCGTCGAACGACTGCCGCATGAAGTGTACGTACTCAGTGAGTGTATGTCCGGGGCGTTGCCGCAGTATGATGTAGTCAAGTAGCGCATGTGAGCGCACAAATGACCGGGCGTCCAAGCGCTCGCAGAGTATCTCCCAGGCAACATCACCACAGTCGGGGCGAGCTGCAATGATGCACCGAACTGCATGGTCAGCTCGTTTGTTGTCGCCGACAACGTGGCGGAGAAGGGCAAACAAGTAACTTTGATCACTCTCGTCGAGGTACGCGCTTAATTCCCGCATTGCCAGTTGGGGGATCGAGTAGGCAGCTTTTAGTGACAGGAAGTCGAGAAACCGGTTCTTCCATTGACGGAACTTTGTGTTTGGACCCGTCACAGGAACATTCATTTTCATGGACTACATGTTGCTGGAGTCCCTGTCGAAATTTGCACTCTCACCAGCTGCGCGTTTAGCTACGACAGGGTCGATGGTAGGGCGGCGACCTCCACGTGCGGCTGGTCCAGCAAGAGGTGCGGACACGTAGGGGTGTGTGGTTGGGCCATGCGGGAACAATGGTGGAGATGTTGATATCCCTTAGTGGGTATGATAATGGACACATTTGTTCGCTGGACTCCGGGGGAGTCTTGGCCCTCCACACATAGGTGGTCGCAGTGTTTGCACGATGCGCGGAATTCATATGCACAATATGTTCCTATCGGGTACCGACTTTTGGGGCGGTACTTGGATAAGGCGTACAACTCCGTTCCGGGAGGGGTGGGTTCTAACCCCCCTCATGGCATTTCCGTGTATGCACGGTTTAACATGTTATGGGCCCTCCGCGTTTACTGCGAGGCTACCGGCCGGAGTTCATGGGATGACGCCCATTAAGGGGGAGTGTTGATATCCCTCAGTGGGTATTATAATGGACACATCTTTACGCTGGACTCCGGGGGAGTCTTGGCCCTCCACACATAGGTGGTCGCAGTGTTTGCACGATGCGCGGAATTCATCTGCACAATATGTTCCTATCGGGTACCGACTTTTGGGGCGGTACTTGGGCGATAGGTACCTGATAAGGCGTACAACTCCGTTCCGGGAGGCGTGGGTTCTAACCCCCCTCATGGCATTACCGTGTATGCACGGTTTAACATGAGTTGGTCCAGGAGGTAGGAGCGGATGGTCGACAACAATGGACGCATGATGATTGCGCAGGGCGTCACGCTGCATGAGTTGACGAGTGTCAACAACTTGTGCGTCAAGTCGATTGGTAATTGTGGCCAGCTGTTCCATGCATAGTGCGTCCATAGGAGTTGAGTCAGGGGGAGGCGAGGGAGTGTCTCTAGAGCTCCTCGTAGACCCCTCTAGATAAGGATGCTGCGAGGCGTTTCCCGGGTTCTTCTTTTAGCGGGCATGTCGAGCTATTATTGCCAAGGCATTGGAAAAATCCATTAACTGATTGTGTCTAACGGTGAATTCTAGAGACGGCCTTATGCCCTACGACCCCTCGGCTTGATGCCCCGGGGCGTCTCAAAGTATCTTTTCCGTGTCCTTCACCCAGTGTGTGGGACACAAACAATAGCCAAAGACAGCCACATGCAGGTGAAGGATTCGGCACGGCCGAGACTAACATCGCGCGGTTTTATAGTTGTCGTGCACCCTATTCATGTGTATTCACCCTCCAGTGCGCCCCCTCCCCCCTACTCCAGCTTGGGCATGTATGTACCATGTCCACACAGAGCGAGTGCGCTTTGTGTGGTTGGCTGTTCGATGTCCTTGAGCTGCCGGCTTAGGTGGTGCTTAACGGGAGAAGTAGCAGGTGAGTATTGGCGGGTTTTACGCCGAATACATGGATTAAGTACTAAAAAAAAAGTAGCAATAAGGGCGTTGCCTTCCGGGAGAGTGTCGGAGATCGCAACTATCCGAAAAAAGTGGTCGCGTGTGAGTGACTTGAAGTGGGGGGCCATAACATGTTGAACTGTGCAAACACTTTTAATATGGAAGGTAATTAGAGCATACTCAATTACAATCACATTCACACTAAGGGACAGTCACACTGACAACGAGCCTGAGGCTTGGTGTCGGGACAAAGGATGTGAGGAGCTGAAGGCTAGCGACAGCTCCGTATCGACACACTAGACCAGTGTCTAGTGTACAGTTGTGCATGGTCAGGGCATGTACTAAATACATCTAGACTAGCTTACAATAGTTGTCTGAAACTATTAACCAGTAAGTAGTGATTACAATAGGGGAAAATGTGCCTTGTGCCTTATTTCCATGTTCGGGCATCTTTTGGGAATGTGGTGGTACATTATTATTCAAACATAGTCCTTAAAGTGCAGTCCTCTTGAAGTGCGCTACCAATGAAATATTGACATGGGCCTCAACCGAGGGCGGTTGTTCAGTATGCAGAGTTTCAAGAGTACGATACTGGAGTCGAATAAGGGCTAAACAATAATCTCTCGCGGGTACAAATTGGGGCAAATAAGTAGCATAGGCGAAATGAGTCCGTGTTTCGCGGCTACCCGGATTGGTTCGATTCGATTTAGTACTTACTATTATTCATGGAGAATAATCTACGATTTCACAGCATGTCTTAGTTTTGAAGTCATTGAATTCGGAGTTCTCCGGTTCCAACGAACAAAATCTCGCGAAATGTGCGTTGGCATATCGGATTTTCGTTATTCAAGCCTGGCAATCGCATATTTTCTATTTATGCGGTAAGTAAAGAAATAGCCACATAATATACCCGTACGACCTTTAACCGCCCTTTCCCACGAATGTCAAGATGAGTGTCGCGCCCCCGAGTCCTCGCTCATTCACGATAATATGGTTCCAAGGTATCCCCGAGTGTGGCATCGTCGCTCTCGTCGGGTCTCGAGTGCGATTAGGGTTTTGAAAACCTTAAATCAAAATTGCCGCCTATTGATCTCGCGATGCTAAAAGGATCCAGTACATGTACCCATGATATGGTAAAAAGTTTGTTTTCACTACAAATGCGGTCGCGACTGAGGCAAGAGGCGCGGGAGAGTGATGGAAGCCGTTGGCATTGTGTCGACCTTTTCAAACGCGGGCGGGCCGCACCTTGTGTTTATAGCATTGAAACATGATATCGTGCTAACCGAGAGGGTCAGTAACATGTTTTTGGGGTGTTGGGTGGTGACGGAAGTAACGCATGGTGTGCCATAGCATACACGTACATTGAAATGTCTGAAAATCGGGCCGTTTTTTGCGCTGTGACGGCGGGATCGGCGAGGCGAGGAGCGAGTGCTTGCGGAGATTTCTTTCGCTAGCCTTTCCCTTCCTTTCTCATTCAAGACCGAAGTCACGCGGGAGCGAGATTAGGTAGGCCCGTCGACCCTCTCGAACGCCGATTGGCCTAGGCCGGGCAAGCACCCCGGTTCGGTGGGAGCGGGCCGTGTATCGTGAAGGTCGAGTAGCAGCATTCATTTTGCATTCTTGACAAGTGGATTTAATTCTAGATCTGCCTTTCTCGATTGCAAAATTATTTCTGTTGTTAGAGCTTAGGCGGGGGGATTGTGGAAACTATTGCCGTTGCTTGCAGTTTTTAAAACCTCCGAGGGACGTCGGCAAACATTCCAAATAGGTGTGTCGATAGGTGTACTTGTTCGAAGATTACCCGGCCCAATCGTTCTCCTACTAAGTGTTCTAGACAGTAGAGTATTGATGGTCGTTAGACAGCTGTCGGTCCAGTTTGCCGATATTGATGTAATACAGTTTCAATTTCGATTTTTCTGGGTACAAATTGGGGCAAATTAGCAGCATCGACGAAATGTCCGCCATTCGCGTCTACCCGTACTGGTACGATCCGATTTATCAGTATTTGCGGCCAATAGTTTGTGTCTTTCATGGCATATCTTGATATTTTAGGGTCATTGAATTCAGAATTCTCCGGTTCCAACGAACAAAATCTCGCGTAATGGGCGCTGACAAATCGGATTTTCATTACTCAATAAATCTAGCAATAATTGCATATTTTCTATTTATGCGGTAAAAAATTAGCTACAACCCTCAACCTCCCTTTCCCACTTCAGTCAGGACTCGGGAGTATCGCGCCCCCTTCATCATTCTTGCTCATTCACGACATGGTTACAGGTGAGGGAATCCCCGAGTGATGGCATCGTCGCTCTCGTTGGGTCTCGAGTGCGATTAGGGTTTTGGAACCCTTAAATCAAAATTGCCGCCAATCGATCTCGACAGTTTTCAGTACCCATGTTATGGTAAAAAGTTTGTTTTCCCTAACATTGCTGTCGCGACTGATGCGAGAGGTGCGTGTGAGTAGTGATGGAAGCCGTCGGCATTGTGTCGACCTTTCTAAACGCGGGCGGGCCGCGCCCTGTGTTTATGGCATTAAAGCCTGAAATCGTGCTAACTGGAACTCTCGTTTGCCGGTTAGCTTAGATAATAACAGGCAGAGAGTGAGCGATGCAGCTACGTTGCGCGGAGCAGATTCCCGGTCTGTTCTCGCACTAGGTCTAGCTTCAGCTGGTTCACCACCGCTTCCTTGTCGAGCACTCCGATGGGCCCCTTTCGCGACACCACCGGAAGGTATCTGACCGGACAACATGTCCGCAGACGACGTGAAATTCAGTAGGGGGTGGCCACAGTCTTACAAACACGCGCACGGGCAATAGAATAAACAGAGCCGTGAAATTTCAGCCTATACTGAGTCTGGTTTACGAGTCAAAGCGCACAAGCGGATTGATCACAAAGCACCTTCGTTCTCTCCGAAATAGTTAAAGTGAATTAAGAAACAAAAAAAATAGCTGATAATACCAAATCAGGTTGCCAGACAGAAGCGGTGGCAGACAGCGGGAAAGAAACAGTGTGCATCTGACATGAGAGAGTCAGATGGATGAAAAAAGGTAAGTTATTACAACCAGAAACAAAGCATGTCGATGGGGCGCACTCACCTGACGCTGTTCTCCTGCATCAGCTTCAACACGGCTGCCAATGTTTCGTCCTCCGAGCACGACAGCGGCCCAGCAGCTCCGCAGTAAGGCCCCCTGAAGGCCGCACCACAGGCGCAATGTCAACACGCAGACGGAAGGAAGCAGCATCGGGTCACCAATGGCACGGGGGAGGGAGTGCAGACTTGCGGCACACACGCACACAATACAATTACTCCGGCTCTCCTTTGCTGGGGGGGGCGTGAGGGATAGGGTGAGGAGGCGGGTGGCACCGCACATTTCGCAGAGCTGCAAGAGGGAATAATCGCTACCGTTGACGCTGCACGCCACCAAGCCTGACTTGCTCACGTCCTCCCCGTCACCAGCACTCCCGCCCTGGATAGACGGAGCGACAGAGAATGGTCATGTCAGCAGGCATGCGAAAGCTGTGTGAGAAAAGCCGCCACTGCCCGCCCATCGGCATCACAATTCGTTGATGTTGAGCACTTGAGCTAACCCAACTAAAATAACCCCCTCGTGCACATTTCACGGCGCGGGAATAAACTCGATGGAGTAGAGAGGGTGGCCTGCAGTGTGATGAAAGTTACCTGCCGATCGCCCGTGGGTCCACACATTGCACCCAATAGCGTGTCTACCGTTATGAGACCTGCGGCAGCCAGCATGGCAGACAATGATAAGGAATCATGCCAGGTACTTCCAAGTGGGGGGAGAAGGCAGACAATTTCGTCTCGTACGACCAGAGAGTGAGAGGCAGGGAGGGAGGGAGTGGGAGAGGGAGAAAGAGAGAGAGAGAAAGAGTGTGTGTGTGTGTGTGTGTAAGACCGGACGGCTGCGCTCACCCAGCAGCGAGCCCGACTTGTTGACTATGAGTAGACATGGTGGATTTGCGTTAGCCAGCGCATCGATTGCTACCTCCACTGGCGCGGTTGAGCTCACTCGCTCCACCGCCTGAATGAAGTCGCCGGCAATCATGGATCCCAGTTCCATCTGGGCCAGGACACTGCCAAAGGGGCGAAACAGGAGCGGGCAGTGGGATGAGAGCAGTGAGGAACTGAGAAAGGATGCACTCGCATGCACCGGCGCTAACTTGGCATAGACGGAAAATGAACCAAGATGGCAACTTCGTATCTCGTATCTCAACGTCATCGCAACTCAACCCTAAAGCGGCACTGCGATTGTGAGAAGACACAAATTGGTATAGCAAGCTCATGCTGCATGCGTGTGGAAGGCGCCATCTAAAAATGGGAGTGCTCTCATGCGATTTCTGTCAGAGGTGGACAGGAGGGCTACTAATATCCGTTCTTTACCTTGGCAGGGAGGAGGTTGGTGATGCGGGCCTGTCAGAGGATGACGCCATACTGTTGCTGTCCTGGCGGACTCCCATATCTGAGGGCACGGACGGCTTACCGGCCGGCTTGGTTGCATTGCCGCCCTCCTTTGGCCCCTTCTTGGCGGCGGGCTCCAGCGCGATGGACACCCAATAGGACAGGCCGACGGCGCCGAGGGTGGGCAGGATGATGGTGTAGTCGCGGGTCAGCTCGAACAGAAGCAGGATCGCAGTGAGAGGCACGCGACAGTTACCCGCAATGACAGCGGCGACGCCCACCAACGCATACGCCTGCAGGAAAAAAAAAATCTGAGAGCAGGTGGTATCACTCCCTCATAAAGCAGTCGTGGATACTGGCCACATGCTTGTGGTCATCTGTGAAACAATGGTGTTCTCTGAATTTGTAACAAGCCAAGCGGGGTTCAGAAAGGGAAGATGTCTATTGGAGGTTGAGGTGGAGGAGGCACCGATTGAGGGGACAGGTCGAACACTCCCCCCGCGGCAGTGTCCACCACATTGCCAAACGCCAGCCCCAGCGAGGCCCCCATGAAGATGGAGGGGGCGTACAGGCCGCCCACCAGCCCCGAGTTGCGGCAGATGGACGTTAGGAGAATCTTTGCGATGATTATCTGCGCGACAGTGCACGGAGAGGTTGCAGCGCTGTGGGCTGTGTGTTGGGATGCTGTAGAGGAATATGAGCAATATGAGCGGAAGGGACTCAGTGCGGCTTCTCTGCGATGCACTCACCTGAAAGAGAAGCTCCGGCACGTACTCTTGAGCTCCGTTGATGCCAGACATCAAAACAGCATCCACGTTGTCAAAGGCCTGCACACGGCGTGGGTAAGTATTCAATAATGCCTGCATCATTCGCTTTCCTCATACTACACTGCATTTCATCGAATGTCATTCCAATGCATCCGACAGGGGCTCCAGACTAAGTCACTTGAGTAGACATCACATTATACATCAATGTCATTCATTATCGTTATTGCTTATTTCAATTGCTCTACCTAGTTGACTTGAATTGGAGCTTGGAGGACACGCGAGAGGGCTTGATAGTGGTCGATGAACACAAAAAGCTGATGGGTGTTGAGGGGAACAACTGACCTGATACCTAATCTCGGGGTAGATGAGGGAGGCGAGCCCGCTGAGTAATCCCCCAAATGCGGGCAGCGTCCAGGAGGGAACCCCCCGGTCCTGAAGCCCTCGAATCGCCGTGGCACTCGCCTGCACGTAATGTTTACACATCAGTAATGAATTAGTGCCCTATCGGCTTCCTGAGGGCGTTTAAAAAACAGCATATCCAGAAGAAGTTAAATATCGTGCGTGTGTGTGTGTGTGTGTGTGTGTGTGTGAGAGAGAGAGTGTGTGTGTGTGTGTGCGTGTGTGTGTGTATGAGTGTGTGTGTGTGTGTGCGTGTGTGTGTATGTGTGTGTGTGTGTGTGTCTGTTTGTGCGTGCGCGCGCGAGTGTGTGTGTGTGTGTGTGTGTGTGTGTGAGTGAGAGAGAGTGTGTGTGTGTGTGTGTGTGCGTGTGTATGTGTGCGTGTGTGTATGTGTGAGAGAGTGAGAGAGTGTGTGTGTATGTGTGTATGAGAGTGTGTGTGTGTGTGTGCGTGCGTGCGTGTTTGTGCTTGTCTGTGCGCGTGTCTATGTATGCGTGCGTGTGTGTGACTGTGTGTGTTTGAGTTTGTGTTTGAGTGCGTTAGAGAGAGATAATGAAGCGATATTATACAAAGGCGTGACTACACACACGGGAACGAACCTCATTTGTGTATGCGAATGCAGTGCACAAAAGTCCACTCAAACCCCCGAGTAGCCAGTAAAGAGGCAGCTCCGCAGTCTCCAGGCTGTACACGGGAAGGTGAAAGAGCGGCGCGGCGCCCATGTTGGTGAGGGACAGCGTTTTGGCGCACACTGAGGCCAGCAGCAGGCTCGCCACAGCCACACCAGACTCCTTCCCCTTGATAGAGCTCGTGTCCTTCACCAGCACCGTCTCCACTGCGAAGAAAACACCCGCGATGGGCGCCCCAAAGCCCGCACTGATACCGGCAGCAGATCCGGCCGCCAGCAGCGTCCCCTGGTGCCGCTTCCGCTTCACCAACAAACTGGCCAATGCTCGGCTGACAGCGGTGCCGATCTCCACCGATGGACCCTCCGGCCCCAGAGAGGCCCCCACGCCCAGTGTGACCGCTGCTGCTGCCGACTTGGCGGGTGATTTGCATACCTCCCGCAGCGTTGAAAGCTCAATGCCGTTGCGTGCCTCTGAGGGCGGAGTGTTGGGTGGTGTGTGTGATGAGGATTTGGGCGGTGGAGGTGATGGTTCGAACCCACCCACAGCATTGCGCAACAAGCTCACCGCCAACCCACCCACAACTGGGGCCTACCCGCGACACATTCATGCATTGCACTGGGTTAGCTCCAATATCATACGAGAGTATGTCACCTGGGTGATAGGGTAATGCACGCGGCTGTTGGCGTAAAGAAAGTGAGTTCACCAGCACGAGACGTGGCCAGGTGTCCTCCAACGGCGCCTGCCTTAGCCAGACAGTGAACCCGTTCCTGACTTCATCTACGCATTGACAGGCAATAGCAGCCTCAGAATGCACGCGTGCAAGCAGCAACACCATGCAAATGAAAATGCAGACAGCCCAATTGTGTGTGTGTGTGTGTGTGTGTGTGTGTGTGTGTGTGTGTGTGTGTGTGCGTGTGTGTTGTCTGTGTGTTGTGTGTTGTGATGTGGTATATGTGTGGGTGTGGGTGTGGGTGTGTGTGTGTGTGTGTGTTTGTGTGCGTGCGATGTGTTGTGGTGTGGGTGTGTGTGTGTGTTTTTGTGTGTGTGTGTGTGTGTGTGTGTGTTTGGTTCTGTGTGTGTGTATGTGTGTGTGTGTATTTGGGTGTGTCAGGCCGCACTCACCGCCCCAAATGATGTCCTCAATGCCGTGGATCATCTGATTGAACAACAATACGCCGCCGCCTGCGGGCAGTACGCGTATGCGGGAGGTTGGCACTGACGATGCAGAATTAAGTTGTAACTTAATATTTTATTTTCGCAAACAAACGCGGCCGAGTAAGTGTGAGCTCTTGGCCCTTACCCGTCAGCAGGCCCGTCAAGCACGCAATCAGCAGCACTGACTGTTCCTTCTCATCGAAAGCCACCTCGCCCGCCTCGAAGAGCTCTGCCGGGAGCCCACGACAAACATCAAAGTATTGAGTGTTTGTGTTTCGTGCTGCGTGTTAATTGCCCGTCCCATCGCTAACCTTGCCAGCCGTGACGCACCTGACTCGGGCAGCATGCCCTGCTTTTGGCCACTCGCCACTCGAGTAACTCTTCGAACGCATTGAGCATTTCCTCGACAAAAAAAGGTGCTGGTATGAATACCTGCGTTGTCGCTCTTCACTCTGGGCAGCGGCGATACCCTGATGACTGGTTTTGAAGTCCAGCGTCGACGGGCGCAGCACCGGAAACGACGAATACTGCGCTTGGAAGTCGAGCTCGGCTGGAAACTGGGCACCGACCTTTTGCTCATCCAGCCAGACAAGGAAACCGCACTAGGACGCGATGCAAGATAGGGTGCTTTCATAATTTATTCGTGTGCTCTGACAGGGCCGGAACTGCTCCTTTGCCCTCAAACGGAACAATTGATGCGTCACCTATGACGATTACAGCACCGGGAGCGGAGGCGATGGAGTGGGGAGCACTGTTCGAAAGGAAGAAGCTCTTGGGATGCAGGGGGCGGAACACGGCCCTGGATTCGACAGTGTATCTATCGAGGGTGCAGTGCTTGTAGGGGAATGGAACACCTCGGGAAACGACGTGCATGAGCTTTCCCTTGCGTGTCCCGACCCAGTGAGGCCACACTCCTGTTCCGCTATCTAAACTGCAGTCCGGCCACCTCGACGTGGCGCTGCCTGTGCAGTTTCGAGCGCGAGAGGAAATTGCACGTCATGGCGCGGATATGAAATTGTTTCTCGAGATAGATCCGTGTATGGTTACCGGGTACTACGGGATACTCACTTCTCAGACTCCTCAGAGAGTCAGAGGCGGAATACAGGCGGAATCCTTCCGCGATTTTTCTATTCAGCTTCAAAAAGCCGATATTATAGATTGCATTTGATTTGCTGAGGGGATCCGGGTTTTCCGAGCGCAAATGACAATCATTTCACAGGCAGTGGTAATTGGACTATTTAATTACAAAGAAAGCAGTAACGCAAATGACAATCATTTACCCGCTCTATCGCCTCTGACATCCATATTTCCAGAGTCTAGGAGACGACTGAGTTTGTTCATATATTTTGGCGCGCTAGCTACGCGCAACGTCAAGCGGAGCTGGCCATTCACGCTTGTGCCTTTACATGGGTGCATGCGGGTAACTTATTGTTGTCTGAAGGTTCCCCTCGATATGCATGTTGCAAACGTCGGCGTCGTGTTGCGCGGGTTACGTTCGTTACGGCCTGTTTTCGAGCAAGTTCCTCAAACATTTATTTTGCAAAACCTGGGTGGAAGCTTAGGATTTGAGCTGAATGCAATCAAAGTTGGTAAGGTCATCTCATCCCCATGTCCTGTTGCGCTAGACCTCAACCAAGAGTCTGCCTACAGCTTGTCGTCCTATTATGAGTGCTGAGTCTTCAGTCGGCATCTTGCAGCTCCAAAATGCATATCGCTCCATTTTGAAAAGCAACCCGGTACAGGTACGGGTACATGTCTTCCAAACATCCCGCCCGCTTTGCATTTTTCTATAATTCATCAATTGCATTGTATTGCAAATAGTACATCAAGTACAATGAATATTTGCTCGAAGACAAAACAAACTGAATAAAAAAGCAAGTTCGCAAATTGTGCGGTTTTCGCATAGAACTGCAGCAATGCAATAGTCAGATCAAGCCTCTATCTCTGTTTAAATGGCAAAATCCAGATTATAAATCGTGTTTGTGCAATTCAGCCTGAATCTCGATTCTTGAGGTGCACAAATTGCATTGCATAGAATTAAGGCACTCAAACAAATACCAACATGACGACGATAATATGCGTGAGCAAGTGGTGTGAGTTAGCTGCTTAGGTGTGTGTGTGTGTTTGCGCGCGCGCGTGTGTGTGTGAGTGTGTGTGTGTGTGTGTGTGTGTGTGAGAGAGAGAGAGAGAGAGAGAGAGAGAGAGAGAGAGAGAGAGAGAGAGAGAGAGAGAGAGAGAGAGAGAGAGAGAGAGAGAGAGAGAGAGTGGCGGCCCAATAGACAGGCATCAAGAAATAATGATAATAGTGGCGAAAAAATAAAACAATAAAACAGCAATATTATATTTTGGTAAAAGTAGCATCAGAAGAGATTGAGTGAGCCTGATCTCACACGAATGAAGGCAGCGACGAAATATGGGGCCATCGAACTAGAATGGATCTTGTGAACTACCCGAAACTGCTCATGCAGCCAAACAGACATGCAGTGTGCAGATGCGTCGGTGTGGGACGGAATCAGTTGGTCGAAACAGCAAAGACATCGACTGATACCCGAGCACACATGCAGCTGGAGGCGGGTCTACTCACCTGTGTTGCCGGCCCTGAGGGTTTATGCATCATCAATGTGCTTTAACTTGCTGTTGTATCCAAGACTGCACACGCCGCATGTCATCCAAAAAGACGTCATGTATTTCGGAAACGTCCCACAGTTCGCATGTGTATTCATGCAACAGGTATTGCCTACACGGTGTCAATCCATATCTAGGTACCTGTGCTGCGGGGTACAGTTTGTATCCCAGGTAAAGAGAGTTTTAGGCCGTCTCAGGCCGTCACCCGCAAAGAGTGGCTGGCGATTTGCTAGCCGGATCGTTCATAGTTCGACGATGCGCATGACTCAGATGTTGAAGGTTTCAATAGAAATTACGCGAAATGCACCGCATTTCCGCTGTTACAATAATTGAGGCATAATAGCGACCGCCCCATAATTGGCGCAGCGCATTGTACCAGAATAGCTAGTCATGTTGTACGGGTGTGAAATAGACGGCTCAACAGCACGCGCGCGCGCGCGCGTGTGTGTGTGTGCAAGAGAGAGAGAGAGAGAGAGAGAGAGAGAGAGAGAGAGAGAGAGAGAGAGAGAGTGAGTGTGTGTGTGTGTTTTAGTGTGTATGTGTGTGTCAACTCAAGTTACTAGAAAAAACTATCCAATTGGCTACCTCATCCCTTCACCGAAGCTGTTTCAGGGTAGACCTTCCTCATTTTTTCGCCCTTCACCCTTCTCTCCTCCCTGCAGCCACACAGAGCAACAGCGGCTGATGGACTTCCCTTTCGCCCCCCCTCCACCCACGAACATGGACCAATCGGACACACCGCTGCGGAATCCGGCCCGCATTCCCCCAGAACTAGCCCCGCACGCCTCACCTGTATGTAGCATCCGAAGACCACTTCGAATAGTCGTCAGCCAGCTTGGAGAGGAAGAGTTTCACAAGCGCGGGAACGAAGGTGTTCAGGACAGCATTACAGCTGCTTTCCAACGTCGGTTTCGGAACCACATTGAACGGAGGGAAGACCTGTCGAGAGCAAACAGACGGTCAGCAGGCTGGAGAATGAACGGTTTACGGGACTCGCCCTGCAGATGATATGAGCGTCAGCCTGGCTATGGAATGTGGTGCTGGCCAAGGGGGTGAGGTGACACCTAATTCAACTTTGCCAGAGACAAGGCGCGTGTTAGATACAAGGTCAAATGAAAGACAAGTAGCAAGTTTAGGGTGGAGTGGGAACCCACCTCACAGTAGACTTCTGTGCCAGTCTTCACCATTAGCTTGCCAGCGCCACCGCCAGGATGGGGGCATGCCTGCATTTGCGGGCCGCGCCGTTCGGAGGCATTCAGTTCCGAGCGGAGCAGTGAATAATGAGGTCAGGGCGCATGTGGGCCAAGTCAGTCAGCCTCACCTGCCACTTCAGCTCCGCACGGAACGCTGACGTGAACCTGTTGTTGATATTAAACTTTTCGATCCACTCCGACCTGCGCCGTGAGGGCAACAGACACGCACCCAATGAATAACGACAGCCTGCTACCACCTCGTGGTGTCTTACCGCGTGGTGTCTTACCAGAGAACGAAGGCGGGGTCATCGCCATCGAACTCACCCCCTGATGACCGTCTTTTGGGACTGCATCAATACCTTCGGGGCGTGGCCTGCCTGTTTGATGAGCCTGACACTGACCTGAACAACAAACGCAGTTCGCTCAGTTGCAAAGCTACCACACCACACACCCAGTTCGAACAAAAGGCGGATAGTAGGGAGTCGTAATGGTTACAATGAGTAGCATATGGGGGGAAGGTGTGCTCACCTCGAGCTCGGGCTCAATCCAAACGTCGAAGAACTCTATGCGAGGCACACTCAGCCGAAACAGGTCGCCTCCCAGGCGCTCAATGTTTGCGCCATCCAGCACCACGTACTCCTCCACCGGCAGGCTCATGTAGTTCTCCAGGTGACCGGGGCCAGGGCCGGCATCATGAATGGGAATCATACCCGTCGCACACGCCCCAATGTTGGCAGGCGCGTTCAGCCATGACGGCTGCGCCTGCCGCATACGTTCCCCCGTCACCTGCGCACTCGCCTTCCCTTTACCACCCGCACCTCCTCCCCCTGCAGCAGCAGTAGCAGCCTAACAGCCACCCCATCAGCCAGCCACACTTCCTTATCAAAAACGACAACCAGTGCTCTCTCAACATCAAGACAAACTCGCACGCTTGCAATTTCTTCTAACAGAGTGGTGAACGAAAGGAGTTCATAGCACTGCTTAATAGGGATGCATAAAGTAAGCATAAAAGGTAAGGCACATAAATACATTATCAGCGTGTATCATAGAACACGTGCGTGGGTCGTCGAGTGCTTACCAGCTTCAGCGAGGTGGACTCGCTTCGAACGGCGGAGTGGCCGCGTCGGAAGAGGTTGTGACCGGATGAGGAGCGCAACGTCACCGGCCCGCACGGTGAACAGTTTTGGTGCATTGTGACACTATGGCTTGGACTCAGCACTCCCTCGAGTGTCAGCGGGTGTCGTAGGCCGTCCGTTGCTCAGGATCGTTTGAGTGGGTGATAGGTCCCGTGCTTCGCAGACAGCATCGACGACGGCTCACGTGACTCGCAGTACGACACGGACGACGCTCTAAGGGCTGAGGAGGAGATATCTCCGCGAAGGAGGATACATGTACGGTGAGCCTTCAGGGCCTGGTGATCCGTGATCGTGTTCCTATCCTATCGAAACGGAGAGGCGTCACTATCGAAACCTAGTTTTAAATCGAAACAGCAGTCTATCTGTTTGCGGAAGCTTCGCCCCGTTTCGAACCAGACCAAACGCAGCAGCACCCGCCAACGTTTAACTGTGATATCGCCTCACCGTCTTAATAGCGAGGTCCACACCCGTATGGTATATAGCGGTTGACCCTACGAACTGTCGCGATAGCAGATAGACAGAAGGGCGCCACCGCCGCTCCATCAGCGAGCCAGCAGCACCAATAACGCTGTCAAGCGACCGTCTCTACATATAGCGTACCCGTACTTGCCTTGGTACATCTCGCCGGTGAGGAAAAACGTACATTATCGTTGTATGTGCGTTAGGACAGGTGGCAGCGCATGGTGTGGTGAGTTGGCAGCGCAGAGAAGTACTTTAAATTATGTTTGAAGTGTCGCCTACTTTGTGATTGGGCAGTGCGCCCACACCCGCGCGCCCAGGCTGCCATATCCTTCGATGAAGATATTTATTCTTCTTATCGAGTGGTACGGGTTAGCTTCCAGCTGTTTAATCTAGACACGTAAAATACGGGTACTTGCTATAATTGCGATGATGTTTTTTTTTGCGCTGATGATGATGATGCTGTTGCATGCGCCTTCCTGGCTTCCGCCCGTCCCCGGCCGGCCGGGCTCATAAAATGGAAACCTGTGGTGGTCTTTCCATTTCATAAATTTCAACGTCAGTGCTGATGTTGTGGCATGCCTTCTTGTTCCTCGGGCTTGGGTTGTTTCCTCTTTTCTTCTTTTTGCTTAATGGCCTCCACTGTTTTTTCTTGTAAGAAATTTTCTTGTATTGCAAGAAGCACTAATCCTTGACATGAAGAGGTGGAGGGAAACCAAGATATGTAAACGAGCCACGGAAAAAGTTGCGTGCTGAAGTAGCGACCGTTTCCATTTCCATTTCCATTTGCTTGGTGGTCTCAATCGCTTTTGTGACGAGTACAGTCATGCAACAGTACATTGCAGGACATTGTACATGTAATCGTTACTAAATCCAATTCGTGCTTTTCCATCGGACGGACGTACAAACGTGGGTACGTCACTACTCCAATATTCATAAGGGTACTGATGCTATTGTACGACCAGTACCTCCCGGTACGTACAGATACGCACAGTTAATCTAACTAGCTAGAAGACGCGCCTAAGCGAGTTCTCCGATGCAAGAACATGCCGCGTCGTGATTCTCCATGCTAGACGAGCCGCGTCTCAGGACAGATGACGACGGTTGGAAAGCTCTAACGCATGACACGTAAGCGAAGTAAGCAAGCGTAAGCTAGCTAGGCAGAAACCTATTTCAGCCCAATGCAGTAGAGGGAGGTGACATAACCAAGGTTTACAATTCCATTGTTCACTTACAAACATATACTGCTAAAGTACGGCAGTGAGACATCTTCTCAACATCTTTCACCAACAACATCTTTTGCCATCCTGCAACGTCAAAACTAGACAGATTAGAACTTATTTGTGCTAGCGTTTAGCTTGAGGAGGCTAACCGCCACACTTGTTTCGGAGCCCTTTGGTTGACGCACGTTTGCGCTACAAATTGATTCGCTCGACGTTGCTTGATTGACTCGACATGGCTTATGTTGGACCTGGACGTTATGTGGTGGTCGTGATTCACGTTGGAGGGACTAAACTGTCGAACGTTAAGCTTGTGTTACAACGCGAGCCTCGTACCGGTAAAACTTGGTTCATGGCTGGCTCCGTTGCAGCTAACGAAGAGCATGTTGATGCTGTTGTTCGTGAGTTACACGAGGAAACCGGCCTTACATTGACTCCGGATGATTTGACACTATTGAGTGACGCACATGTTCGAGTTGCGTACCTGAAGGACAAAAGCTTGTTTACGTGTACTCGGCTTCTGTTCCTGTCTTGTTTGTTACGAGCCACTTACGTACTCCTGCTCAGCTCGAGCAGTCTATTGCCGCTCAGTCAACGATTAATCCGGATGGTTCTTACGTCGTCCCGGAAACGCTTGATATCGGTGGTCTGAATCTTACGCCCGCCAAGAAGGGGTTACTTCCCGTTGTGAAACATAAGAGCGAGTTACTTCACTTCGGTTTCGTGACTCAATGGGAGACTTTTCGTCGTGCAGTCTATACATCTCAGGCACTCTTCCATGACGACACGACTATTCCAAGACAGTTCTTCATGTACCCCCGGTTTTCATCGGCGGATTCTGGTCCTGTTTGGCTACTGATTCGTGGACGCATTAATCAGCTGTGTGGTGAGACACCGACTGATTTACGTGTGGCTACACCATTATTGCCTACTCGGAACCTGGCCGGATTACCTGTGACCCTTACGGAGACGCAACGCAAGGCTGCGATTAACTCCCCGTTTCAGTATGGTGGCAATGCCCGTGACTTGGAGGATTGGCTTGAAGCGCAACCAGAGCGCTTTCTTTTGCTCGGTATTACGGCTGACTCGTACGACTCGGTTACCTGGGTTACGTCACAGTTCTCAGGACACCTTAATGGTGGCTCGCTGAATCGGAAAGTTCATGCTGCTATTCCATCTACATTTGACCAGCTTGTCGCGGAGTTACGCAAGACAACGTTTCTCCCTAACATCCAAGATGGCGCGATTAACGCTCTGCTTAACCTTACGCAAGGCAACATGATGAGTTACGCCGTCTACGTCAAGCACTTTGATGACTTCTTACGTCGGTCACGTCAAAACCTTACAGCCGATGTACAGTGCGTACGCTTCATCAATGGCCTCGCAAACTTTTCACTGAAGACCCAAGCTAAGTCACACCGGTCGCAGAAGGGTTACAACGTCACTCTTGTGGAGCTACAGAATTTTCTGAATGACGTCGTAACGGATTCGCAGGAACTCGGTAGCATGCGGTCTTCAGCTAGCCCGTCTACTCAACCAACACGAAAGCGCAACTTTGACGACCCAGTCGTCGGAGCTTCTAAGATCTGGAAGCGCAATGGTGGAGGCCGTGGTCGAGGCCGTGGACGTGGAGGTAACGGTGGTGGCCGTGGTCAACCATCTTCAAACACTGGCCGAATTGACTTCAACACACTCCCTAATGCAATGACCACAGAGGAGCGCAAGAGACACATGGAGGAGGGACTCTGCTTCAAGTGTCACAAGAAAGGACACCGACTGTTTCAGTGCCCGGAATGGAAGGGCAAGGCACCTATGGAACCGCCACAATCTAAGAAGCAATGATGGTGGCATGGCTGTTCTACTAGCGAACTGGAGCAGCCGGCTACATCTACTGTTCGTTCTGAAACACTGTTAGCGACAGAGGTCGTCGATTTACCTTCGATATCTCCATCGACTACAGTCGCGACACGTGCAACACTAGTAGCAAGTCGTCGTCGTCGGACAAAACAGAGACAGAGTCGTAAACATGTAACCAGACGTTCAATTGATTGGAAACTAGTTGACTCTATTTTTGACCCTATGCATGCACGATTCAACTTCACACTTGAGGGATGTGCAGATGATGAAGGTCTAAACTCGCACGGTGACTTACCTCAATGTTCGCCGAGTGACTCGATTCTTGAGAGGGATTTGTCATAAGAATGGGTGTTCATTAATCCACCCTGGGCGGAGCTGGCTGAGCAGATAGCACAGCATTTTGAGGATTGTCGTCGAACATCTCAGACATCCACGATGGCAGTTTTTGTGCTACCGAAATGGGCAAATTTTGCGCAACTGACTAAGCATTGGAAACTCTACCAAGAATTCCCAGCGAGGACACAGCTTTTTACTCGCGAGTCACTGGAGAACCCAGCGCACCAAGAGGTGGTTGCTCCAGCTCCTTGGCATGTACAATTGTGGTTAGTCGACGCAGATTGTGCGTTTTACGACTCGACATCACCTACATAATCTGATCAACACACCTCGGTACATGTACCTCATGACGAAGCGGAATAGTCCATCGCTACGATACAACAATTTTCTACGCCAGCTACGGCACTAGTGACTGACCTCACGGAAGCTCGTCCGTTAATTCGCAATGAGCTGACTGTGAAAACTCATGATGGCGGACACCAAATTATTTGATTAGTGGACTGCGCTGCAACGCTTGATTTTGTATCTGAAGACTTCGTACGACGCTTTGCTTTACAGACTCGGAAGTCTGTGACTAAGACCCATGTTCGACTCGCCAACGGACAACGAGTGACTTCTTCGACAGTCTGTGACGTTTCTTTTGAGCTGGCTCGACACGAATTTCACCTGACTTTTTACGTCTTACGTGATTTACGTGCCGTTGATTTAATCCTCGGTTTACCATGGCTTGATGACGAACATGCCTCTTTACAATTTGGTTCAACCAAGGTTTTTACTATGATGGACGGCACATCAGTGGACACTACGCTCGAGGAACGACGCCCTGAATGTCTACTAATGTCGTCTACTAAGGTTCAGAAACTCATGCGCAAGACGCGCCGCAGCAGGGGACGTAATGCGGAATTTTACGTCATTGAACTTACGCCAACCGCTGATCAACCCGCTGACTTTCACACTGAAGAGGAGCTAACAACAGAACAACGTGACAACTTCCGGTCGTTACTCTACGATGACTTCCCGGAGTTACTGCAACATGTCGACTCACCGCATGTAAGCCGACAGTGGGATCATCCCATTGCAACAACTGGCCCGATGCGACGTCAACGGCTCAACAGATTGTCACATGCAGAGCGCGTTGAGCTCAATCGACAGCTCAAAGACGCAGTGGAAGCTGGTCTAATCCGTCCCAGCTACATTGAGTTCGGCTCGCCAATTCTTTTTGTGCGGAAAGCTGATGGCTCGCTATGTCTGTGCATTGACTACCGTAGCCTTAATGAAGTTACGCGTAAAGATGCTTACCCACTTCCACGTGTGGACGATACACTAGACGAACTTAAGGACGCGAACTTTTACACCCACCTCGACCTCGCCTCTGGCTTTTGGCGAGTTCGAGTGCGTGACAAGGACATCCACAAGACGGCATTTCAGACACCTAATGGCTGAATGGAATGTGTCGCCATGCCGTTTGGCTTGTGCAATGCGCCGGCGACATTTCAACGGATGATGAATGACATACTTCGCGACTTCTTACATAAGTTCGTTACGGTCTACCTCGATGACGTTTGTATCTACAGTCGAACTCTGGAGGAACGTGGAGCACCTGCGTCTCGTTTTACAGCGATTCAAGGAGGAGGGCTTGAAATTACGCCTTAAGAAATGCTTCATCGGTCTGCAAGAGATGGAGTATCTGGGCTATACTGTGTCCGCTAGTAAAATTTCTATTTCAACAAAGAAAGTCGAGGCCGTTGCAGACTGGCCAGTGCCCAAGACGCAGAAGGAGGTTCGCAGTTTCGTACAGTTTTGCAACTTCTATGCCAGATTTATACATCATTTTAGCGACCTTACGGCTCCATTGACGGACTTACTGCGGAAGTCCCAGCCACAGAAGGTTACGCTGACGCTTGCCTTTTTGGAAGCCTTTGAGACTCTCAAGTTACGGCTCATTTCCGCGCCATGCCTGATCCTTCCGGAGGTCGGCTCGGACGCGATGTTCACCGTGGCTGCAGATGCTTCAACAGTGGGGCTTGCAGCAGTCCTGTTGCAAGGCCAAGGAGGAGGTCTTCAACCAGTCTTTTAATGGGCGCGTAAGCTGAATCCAGCAGAGCGTGGTAACACTTACTCTGCGTACGACTTAGAAGCTTTGGCCGTATGCGAAGCTGTCAAGCATTGGAGGTGCTATCTTGAAGGATGCTCTCGGTTCCTTGTCGTAACAAACCACGACACACTGCGACATCTGCTCAAGCAACCGAACAACAAGTTGAACAAGCGGTAAGCAAGATACCTGCGGGATTTGCAACCGTTTGTGGGCTCGATGACACTTGCGTATCGCAAGGGAGCTCTGAACGAAGTTGACCCGTTAAGCCGGCGTCCAGACTTCGTACCTCATGCCATAGTTCCATTATTTTGGGATGGCGAGGTTCCGTCAGATCGAGAATTACGACGGAAGTCCCAACTGATGTTTGAAGACGCACAATTAAATTTACTGATTGTTAACGCGTTGCAGCTGAGCCCCGAGTTCGCTGATCTCATTCGCGAGGGGTACTCCCAAGACTCGTTTTATGGGGACGAGGGTGAGTGGACGAAAGACAGCCGGATTGAAGCCAGAGACGGATACTTTTGGCGCTTCAATCGCCTCTGTATACCACATAACTCTGAGCTCCGACGGAGATTGATCACAAAGCTTCACGAAAGTTCGTCAGCTGGTCACAGAGGAGCTGCTAGCACTCTTGCTAAAGCACTCGACAGATTCTGGTGGAGACGAATTCGCCAAGATGTGAAAGACTTTTGTGAACGCTGCGTCGTATGTTGACGAGCGAAGATTCGACCGCAAATGGCTGCGACTCTTTACCCACTACCTGTTCCACCGTGACCGTGGCATACATTTGGTCTTGACTACTTGACACACTTACCTGAGAGCAATGGCTTTAACATTGTGCTGATTGTAGTAGACCATCTAACTCGAATGGCCCCATTTTCTGCCGTGTACAGAGACTGTTACTGCCGAAGAAACTGCAACTTTGTTTTTACAGGGAGTCTACCGTTTACATGGACTACCCCGTGTGCTTGGTCGGTGATCGCGACCCGAAATTCTGGCAGACTCTTTGGACGTTAGTGGATTCTGGCAGACTCTTTGGCGACGCCTCGGAACGTTCCTAAACGTGCGCGCCTAAACATGTCTTCCAGTCGACATCCAGAAACATACGGACTAACAGAGCGACTGAACATCATATTTCAGCAGCTTCTTCGGTGCTTCGGTTGCTATGATGGCTCTGATTGGACGACTCTACTACCACAAGTGGAATTTGCGTACAACGCCTCTCGTGCACTCGGAATTGAACACACACCGTTTGAGGCTAATTTTGGATTCTCTCCTGAGGAGCCTCATGACCTGCTGTTCAGCATGCGACCGTCAATCCCAGTTTCGCAAGACGCAACAGAACGGTTGAGATTGTTACAGGAAGTACATACTTTGGTACGCTCAGTGTTACAACTGCACAAAGACGAGATGCAAGCGCGCACAGAACCGTCTACAACGCCACACTTCGCTAGAGGAGACAAGGTGTCAGTCCTCACAGCAAACCTTTTTCTACGTGGACAACCGAACCGGAAACTCAGAGACAGACAGCTTGGATCTTTTTCAGTGGAGGAGCAGATTGGGAAACACAATTACAAATTGAAACATCCAGCGACAATACGGTTACATCATGTGTTCCATCTGAACAATCTACGACCATGTTCTACCGCTCCGCTACGACCAGCTGTCCCAGTAACTATTCTTGAAGGAGACGACGAGGAGCTTGATGTCTCGCACATCTTTGCTGTGTGCATCAAGTCGCTACCTAGACGACGAGGCAAATATCTGCTCTTCATGACGCACTTCAGTGATGACGACATTCCACATGTATGGCACCGGTTGAACGAAGTACACCGGACAACAGCGCTACAAGATTTCTTGGAGACGCCCCAATGGCACAAGTTTGCCAAGACTCATGCGAACATTGACTTCATGCACGCTCACCCATCGCGCATGTTTGAGTCCCGATAACTGCTTCAGTAAAGGAGCTTAGATCACGGAGGTCTGCCTCGCGGCGGCCTCAAAGATCTGTCAAGAGGGGGAGGGTACGAGTGTGACGAGTACAGTCATGCAACAGTACATTGCAGGACATTGTACATGTAATCGTTACTAAATCCAATTCGTGCTTTTCCATCGGACGGACGTACAAACGTGGGTACGTCACTACTCCAATATTCATAAGGGTACTGATGCTATTGTACGACCAGTACCTCCCGGTACGTACAGATACGCACAGTTAATCTAACTAGCTAGAAGACGCGCCTAAGCGAGTTCTCCGATGCAAGAACATGCCGCGTCGTGATTCTCCATGCTAGACGAGCCGCGTCTCAGGACAGATGACGACGGTTGGAAAGCCCTAACGCATGACACGTAAGCGAAGTAAGCAAGCGTAAGCTAGCTAGGCAGAAACCTATTTCAGCCCAATGCAGTAGAGGGAGGTGACATAACCAAGGTTTACAATTCCATTGTTCACTTACAAACATATACTGCTAAAGTACGGCAGTGAGACATCCTCTCAACATCTTTCACCAACAACATCTTTTGCCATCCGGCAACGTCAAAACTAGACAGATTAGAACTGATTTGTGCTAGCGTTTAGCTTGAGGAGGCTAACCGCCACACTTTTTCTTGTAAGAGATACTTTCCACATTAGTTATGAATTATAGCAAGAGAGAAGTGTGACAAGTACAATCAAGCAACAGTACATTGCAAGACATTATTTATTGTACATGTACTCGTTACTAAGTCCAATTCGTGTTTTTCCATCGGAAGGACGTACATCGTGGGTACGTCGCTACTGCAATTTAGCGAGGGTACGTATGCGCAGTGTACTATCAGTGCCTCCCGGTGCATACAAGTACGCATAGTAAATCTATTGAAATAATGAATTCCAAGAAGAACACGGACATGGAAAATGGGAGGGGAAGCAAAAGGGCAAAAGTAACTGGAGGATAACGGAATCCAAAGCACGACAAAAGGAAGCACTACATTGTGCACAAACCTAGCGGATTAAACTAAGGAAACTCCTAGGCAACGCCGAGAATGCAACACGTGGAGGCGACAAGCGGCGCCTCACGCGCCGCTGGACGAAGTACGAGGACGCTTGCGGCCCATGGCGCGGATGAAGAGCGCCGTGGGAGGAGAAGGCATCCCAACCGAGGAAGAAGCGGCCTCCACACCGTCTACGGTGGCGGATAAACCGCGCAAGACGGACGGACGAGAACATGGGCGGCGAGAGAGACCTTTCGGCGCCATGAGACCAACATCTTGCCCACATGCCGCCGTTTAGAGGCGGCGGCATGCTTGGCCAGCCCCGTCAAGAAAGCCGTGGCGTGGCCGCCGAGAGTACCAAAGTCCGTGACTGCAAAGGGAATGAAGCGGATATCGGGGCGACTCCTTATCCACTCCGAGTATTTCTCGAACTTGGTCTTCTCAGCACAACGTCGAGCGACTTTGGGAGACGGGGGGCAAGAAACTCCGAACAAACCGGAAACCACGGCATCAAGGGCAAGTTTTGAGCCTCGGATGCCGTGATAATGCAAGGCACCCACATCCGCGGGGAGGCCGTCGTTGCCGTTGGGGAGTTGAACTAACATCGTAGGATATGTGGGAACCTCGACGCCAACCCCGAGTGCGCCACGAACCTCGGAGATGATTTCAGCAAGAGCCGTCACTAACCAAGAGTAAGCGGTGTGGACCGAAGCATCTCCGCCGCGTCGAGCCAAATGGTTAGCAAAAGCGGTGGCACACGCATCATCCGACATATCAACACCCGCCGACGCAAACGCACCTCGCATAGCTTGAACCGAGAGATGGAAAGAAGCACAAGCAGTGGGGGAGCGTAGAGTAGAGAGGATGCGGGATGAGGGTAGGCCGACGATGCGACACACTGCGATGCGGAAATTGCGTTGTAGTGCTAAGGGAACTTGTCACGGAGCTCGCCAAGGTGACCCAAAGTAGGCGGGTCCGAAGCCAAAAACGCAAGGGCGCCGTGGCCGAGACGAGATATAATATAAAACGCCTAGACTCCGGCTGAGCGATTAGAAAACGTGGGAGCGAGCTTCGCGAAGCGAAGCAAGTTTACACGCTCCCTTACTCGGCTTGTGGTATTGGAAAAATGTCCGTGGCAAACGTAGAAAAGGGTACGAGCGAGGGTAGGTCATCAAGGGACCGAGCAATCTGCTCGTTGCTTGGTCACGTTTCGGCTTCGCAGCCTGCGCGCGCCACCGTTGGACGTCGCGGGGGAAGCATCGCAAAGGCCGTGGTTATCAGGGGTTCGGACTCGGCGAGAGCGTGAGAACCGCATGCGGCATCTAAGCGCGCCCACGACGAAGCGAGTTCTAGCGACCACATGGGTTCGTTGTCGCCGTCGTTTCCGTCCGGTGGACCATGCCTTTGGGACATCGCTGTGGTCATAGCAGCCGGTAATCCTCCATACATGGTCGGCTCCATCGGAACTTCGTCGTGGGAATCCCCGCGCACGCGAACATCTTACGTTGTAAGGAAACGGATAGCAGAGCCCACTGCCAAACCGGCCGCTCCGACATGGGCCGCATCCGCCAAGGCAACCAAGTCCCTCCCCCCCATACCTCCGAAACGTATGGGAAGAGACATCTCGGAGCGAGTGTTGCGGGGAAGGCTAGCTGCGGGAAGACCTAATATCTCAACCGCCTCATCTAAGGTGGCATTGTCATCGCGCTCGAGGAAAGTCACGACGGTGTCACCGTGGCCCTCGCCCCTACCAAGACCTCGGGGGACCGTACGGGCAAAGCGTCCGAAGCGGCGGTTGCAATGTTGATGGATACGAAGCGCAGTGTGAGAGTGCCGGTGAGCCGCTAGACCCCTTGGACATTCGCCATAGGCCTCGTACTTGCTTAAGGCCGGTTAGAACACGTCTCGAGCAAAATCGGATGCACCCATTGGCCCCCCCAATATTTTCCTCCTTTCCGTGGAGACATTTACCCCCGACTGATGTGGCCGTTGGGTTAGTTATTGAAGACATCACCGACACCCAAAGGGGGATACAAAGAGTTTTTGCGGATGGTACCGCGAGGCCGACGCGAGCATACAATTAAGCTCTGAAAATGAAAATGATTTACAACATGTTCCGCAATCGTGTTGTGCGGCTGCATTTTTATGGCCTTCTTGCAAATGCCATCTATGACTTAGAAAACACAATTTAGACCGGCCTTCCTAGTCCTTGAAACTCCTAGGGACTAAGTTAGTATAACCGTACATGGGAGTGTAATCAACTTTTGGCATAGCCAATTAGCCATTGGTTAATAGACATAGCATTACATGCTGCTCAACGGAAAAGTCCCGTTGTGAAATCCACAAAATTCCCCTTCACCGCGGAAAACAAAAACAGCCTACAATTAGTTCTATCGCTATCTCCGATC
>JAPMLY010000366.1:125000-227665 GCA_026401115.1 Tetraselmis chui | reverse complement strand
GTAGTAAGTTGCACTGCCGCCACCGCACATCGTGAATATAAACCAGCGACTGCGCCGAGGAAGGAGCTGAGGAGGAGCGACAGTGCAGAGGCCCCCGCCACCCGCTGTTCCCAGTGATAATGGAGGAGTTTCAGCAGTACGATTTTGAGGCGGACGCGCGGTGGGTGGCGCACCGCGCGACGGTGGAGGTGCCGGGGGAGGTGGAGGGGGCGGCGGAGTCGCGCGCGATGCGACTCGTAAAAGCGAAATGGTACAAACGCACAGTCGACCCAACTTTCGACGTTGACGCCGTCAGACGCGCCGCTCCCACCCCGACCCCAACCCCCACCCCTACCAAACCCCAACAGGAACAACAACAGCGCCAACAGTCCGCGCCGCGCTCGACGCCCCCGCCGCCGCGACCGTCTCCGATACGGACAGATCCGCCGTCCACCGCGGCCGTCCTTTTCGCTCTCCACTGCGCCCTACTCGCACTCTCCCTCCTTGCGCTCCTACCCCTCCCCAATGTGGGGAGACGCTGCTATGTCTGGGCGCTACAGCTGGCGGTGGGTCTGCACGCCCACGGGCTGTATAAAACGATGGGCGTCCCCGCGCTCCGCCCCTTCCCCGCCGCGCTCACAAATTACGGAAAACGACTTGCGACCGCCACCGACGCGCACTACCTCATACTCGCTCTCGCCTTCATGGCAGGCCGTCCCGTGATAGGCGTGCTGGTTCCCATGGTGACCCTGGCTACCTACCACGCTTCAGCCTATGCCAACCGCCAGTTCGCTGGCCACCAGCTGTGGAAGAGGTACGGGGCGCCCTGTCACCGCTGGCTCGCAGACAAACAGTCGCACGCGCTGCAGTTCAACGCGGTGTCCGAGATATCCCTGGGCTTCCTCACCCTCCTCTCCATGCTGGGCCCTGGTCGCAGTATCTCGCAGCTCTATGTCACCTGGAGTGTGCTGAAGCAGCGCTACAAGTCGCCGGACTCCGCGCCGCAGCACCGCGTCGCGTGGCAGACGATCGATGAGAGGGTGCGGCCATACTACTCGCGCGTCTCCTTCGTCCACCAGCTCATACAGAAGGCCAAGGCCTGGTTCACGGCCTGAAGAGGAAGCCCTAGCCCCTCGCTCCTCCGTCCTAACACTTCCCTCTCCCGTCATTGCATGACTTCCCCCACTGACCAATGTCGAACTAGTATAAAAGTAAGCAGTAACCAAAGAAACCCAAAACGCTCTTGCACACACTATCCAACGTCACTAAGCCACTAGAGGGACAGGGAGAGGTAGAAAGGGGGTGGGGTGCATGGCCTAGGAGGAAGGTACTCTGCATACCTGCATGGGTGGCCTCTCCACGGTGCCGGGCTGCGAGTGCAGTATGGCCGCTACTTGGGCGGACGCAGCCTCCCACACATCAGGCTCAGAAGGGAGCGGGGCGACACCCTGCACTGCTACCGCCTCCCCATCTCCCTCACCCCCCTCTCCCTCTTCCTCCTCATCCTCCTCCTCATCTTCACAGAGACTGCATTCCACAGCAGGGTTGGGGGATGCTGTCAGCCACCAACAGTCGCACACATTCCCATGACAGTGATTTGCAAACTCTGCTGGCTGATCCAACACAGAGCGCCATACCACACCTGTGCAGCTGCTTGCTGGCCCTATCCGCGAGCAAACCCACAGGCACTGGGATGCTCTCCGCATTGAACACACGCTTGTGCGTTTCCCCCTGCCGCCACACACACACAAATACACACACATCCATCAGACTCCATCTCTCATATATTCCATTCATTCGCGCACATCTCCTGAAATGCTGTGATTCCACTTGACGACACGCAGCGACTCCTCACCTCTCTAGCCTTCCCCTCAAACGCGTAATCAAACTCATCAGAGTCCTCCAGGCCATCTGAACCAAATCCACGCCAGTCTCAGCCCGCAGCCCTGCATCGTTAGGGAGCTATGTAGTTGTGGGTTGGGTTGGGCCTCTCACAGTTGTTGTGGAGCAGCAGGGGCTTCTGACAAAGATGAAGACGCACCTACTGTTTTGGAGGAGCTGCCCTCAATGCCTGTGCCATCAAAGAGGGTAGGGACCACGCGATTCACTGGCGGTGGGGGTAGTGGAGGCTGCCTGCTTCCCTCCTCCTTAGCCTCGTTCAGCCCAAAAGGGTCGTCGTGGGCAGGTTGAGGCGCGGCACCGGCGATAGCCCCCCTTCTCGTGGACGGCGGCTTGCGCGCAACAGGCACAGCCAGCCCATCCTGAAACACCTCTAGCTCATCCTCTTCCTCACTGTCGTTGTTGTTCGGTTGCTCTGCCCGTGCTGTCGCTTCCGCCTCGTCCACGTCGCTGCTTTCTCCGTCGGAGACGTCAAAGTATTGAACTCGCGGGGCTGCTGGTGCCGAGGTCAGCGGCACGTCCTCCTTTTCGCTTGCCATTCCCGTTGGCTATGGCGGTTAGGCGCCGGTTGGCTGGTCGAGAGTGGGTAAAAGCTCGCAGTCGTTCGCGAGTGCTGAAAGTAACGTGACGAGCGTTGCAGCTGCGACGCCGGTTAGCTACTGTTTCAGCAGAGCAATGCTGAAAAAATAAACGCGAATAATATGATAAAATTTACTGAAAATGATTCGGAATAACTCTCGACGAAATAACGGATCACAGCTCCGCCGCCAGGTGAGTCTTCTGTCAGGGCGATGCAGGCGGTGCGGATAAGCCTCCACCCAACCTGGCCTCGAACGCGGTGAAAACTGGGAGCGTTTGTTCACTACAGCCCGTCAGATCATTGGCGGGTGTCTACAGACCACAGACCGACCGTGGTCAAGTTCACGGCCGGAACGCGTCCGCCTCAGCTGCACCGTTGCTGGAGACTGGACTGCATACGTCAGCAGCAATATTGCGTAGTCGAGCCAGGAATGTTCTGTAATTAGTTCTACAGAATAGAAAATGTCTTTTGTAATAAAATGGAAAATATCATTTTCACTCGCTGGTGGTTTCCGGTGCTTTTTCTTGGAAGATATTTGTTTTTTATAACATGGATGTCTTTTTGCTTTGTGGTTTCCGGTGCTTTCTCTACTAAGAATGTAATTTGGTACATATTAAAAATTTAGATGACAGTGACAGCCTCAAAATATGGGAGGAGTCTATGCTCCTTGTCTTGAGAAAAGCACCTCGCTTGTCAGCCCCCCACGTTGATGGCTGGCGATGGGAACATGTCCGTGACTTGAATGTTCCGGCATGGCGTAAGTGGGTTAACCGCTACTCGCGGCGGGAAACATTCCCGAGGCTGCGGCGGACTTTCTGGCGAGTGCGACCGGGTGGGCTCTTCACAAGCAAACTGGGGTTGACCGCGACGCCACTCGCCTTCGAGGGGAGGCTCCTAAAGTCCGGCCGTTGGCTGCTGGCAGCGTTTTGTCGCGGTTAGCTCATTGTCACGCCATAGCGCGGATAGCGACTGTCGCGGCCGACCACCTTGGCCATGTACAACGATCGGTTTTCACCAAAGCGGGTATCGAGCGAGCCATTCATACCACTCGCATTGGCCTACAAGCTATTCCTGATTGCAGCCTTCTAAGCTTGGACCTGGAAAACGCCTTCAACACCATCTCCCGCCGGAGTTTCCTTGCGGACCTGTACAAGAACCATGACTTGCATCCCATTATCCCGTTGGTTGAGATGATATGTTCACGGGACTCCACGGTGTATAACTTCGACCCCAACGATGCTTCGCTCCTACACGGCACGGTTCAATCTCGTACGGGTGTCCGTCAAGGAGATCCTCTTGGCCCGCTTTTGTTCAACCTGGCGATAAGCACCCCCCTCCGGAATATTGGAGAACGGTGCAAGGATTCAGCTGCGATCCAAGCCTTTTCTGATGATGGCAAGTATTTGATCAAAACGCCTGTCGTCCCGACTGTGATTACGGTGGCTACGGAGGAAATGGGGAAAGTCTGATCGAATGTTCAACCAATCAAATCTTCGTGCATGGTACCTCCGGATACGGCCCTTGAACTTGTCGAGGTGATACGGGTGATGGTCCCCGTTGTTACGGGTACTAGTAACCTTGGAGCCCCTTTGGCGATGGATTTCTCGATGGCAGACGGCCCTCCAGCGTCTCATAACGAGAACTATGTTCACTCTTGGCTGCAAGACACCGTTGAGGCTCATCAACTCCTCTTGGACAAGATTGTATGCTTTGCTATGTCGGACTTCGGAGGGACTCACGCCGCTTTCCGCTTGATGATCACGTGTGCGGTACGCCGCTATGGTTTCTTGCTCCGCACCCTCCCCCCAGATATCTGCCGACCGTACCTTGCTACTGCAGATAGGGCCGTTCGTGCGGCAGTTTATCGAATCTTGGGCGTTTCTTTGGACGCACAAACACTCGATCAACTGAATTGTGCTAAACGACAGCTCTCCCTCCCGGCGGAGTTTGGGGGGCTTAATGCACCGTCCCTCGAGCTCGACGCCGAACCTGCTCACTATGCTTCATTCACTGCGACCCTCGCCAACCTGATTACTGATTACGAGTCCGAGTCGCTAGGTCCTTTGTACGGTCTCATCCGACAGGAACTACTGAATGTTGCCACTTCTACTTTACCGTGGGCGGTCCAATTGCGCAATTCGTACGACTCTGTCTCCACTATGGGCGGGTTTTCGGAATCGGAGCTTGTGGTTTTGACTAACACACTGAACCAAAACCTTTCTGATTATGCCGGGCCCGATGTCGAGTTGGTGGTATCTACGGTCAACAATGCGGTGGCACCCGCTACCCAAGTGACTAGCCTACAACTTCCGACTCCCGATGCTCTTACTCGCTTGGGAGATTTAGGGGGCCACATCCAACGGGGCATTTCGCGCATTCTTCGTGCCCGGGCCTACCTTGACCTCTTGGCAATCTGCAGACCTTCCCCACCGGACTATATGAGGGTGACTTCGGGTACGGGTCGCGGGGCTTTGGCTCTCTTTTTCGCTTCACATGAGTCCAGTTTCAAGGTGCCATCCGACTGCTATATGATGGCAGCCCACCGGGTGCTGGGCTTGACTGCGGAGCGCGCCGCTCATGTTCGAAAATGCCCTCGGTGCAATGAGGCCCCTTCAGAATCTCGCGGGTATGGATCTTCGTCGACGGTATCGGGCATCTTTATGTCGGGTGAGCGCTCAACAGCTGCTATGCTCATGGACCATATCCCCCGGTGCCCGTGCTCTTGGTATATCATTCAACTCCATGACCGCATTGTCCACGTGCTTGAAGAGTTCATGCTTGAAGCGGGGGCTACTAAGGGCCGGGACTTGCGGTTGGAGGTCCGCCGTATTCGGTCGGGAGCTTCACATGATCGTCCTGGGGATGTGGTTTGGTTGGACTTCATGGCTCCGCACCGCCATCTTGTTGTTGATGTGACGGTTACAAGTGCTCGCACGAACACCAACGTTCCTCGTATAGGTGCTCGCCTTCCACTCCCTGGCAGCCTTGCATTGGGAGCTCAGCAAGGCAAACTTGATGCGGACCTCCGCACTTCCGCTTTGCTTGGCACGCCTTCGGTTCAGTCGGTCCATGACTACTACCCCTTCGCCATGGAGGATGGGGGCCGGTTGGCGCCGATGGCGGCTGAGTTGGTCGATCGCTTGGCTATTTTGGTGGCTTTACGTCGCTTCCCTGGCATGGGGGCCGCTAACTCTCGTTCCTTGCGCTCTGACAGTTATGTCCGTATGCAGCATTTTGTTCGTCGATCTACTTCTCTTCCGTTTCGGCGATTTTTGGGGGATGTGCGACGAGAATTTATGCAACGTCTTTCTGCTGCTCTTCATGGCACTCTGGGTTCTTATCTCCGCGACGCTTTTCAGGAGGGCAGTGCTGGTGCTGTGGCATGCCTTCCTGTTCCTCGGGCTTAGGTTTTTTCTTCCTTTCTTTCTTTTTCTTGCTTGGTGGCCTCCACTGCTTTTTCTTGTAAGAAAATCTTATTATTACATATTAAAAAATGGATGGAAGCCTTATTTCGACCCCGGGTTCGATACGGGACGTTTTTCATCGTAACATAATATTCTTACAAAAGGCAGTGGAGACCACCAAGCGAAAAGAAGAAAGGAAGAAAAAAATTAAACCCGAGGAATAGGAAGGCATGCCACAGGACGTTTAAAAAAAAACACCACTTATGCTCGTCATGCTTGGGCCCGTGGGCAGTCCGATACAATGAAAATGAGAAAGCCGTGTTCTACGAGGACAAACTATACGAATGTACGCAATTAACTATTTTGTGAGAGTCAACCACATCTAGTAGTAAACCATGATACAAAAAGCATAGGGATACCACAAACGATGTAATTCTTGCAGGGCGGGCTACCATAAGCCAAAAATTGTTACATATTCTTTTGCATATAATCAAGTGTGACCTCTATTATGCAATGCAACGCTCTTTTGCGCGGCAATTCTCTTTTTATCATCGTGCGTGATGCGTTGGTCCTTTGTTGTTCAACTTATTGTTTCTTGTCAATACCAATTGCACTATGTTTCCATTTGGAATTACAAAAAATGCGACCAAAATCTGAAATGTTGTCATTGTACGTTCCATTGTTTGTCATGTTCGTAAAAGTCAGGCATGTATTTTGTTGCCCCCCCCCCCATCGTTTCAGAGCGGTGAGGTGTTTTGATGTTATCTTTCATGATTATGTGTGTGTGTGTGTGTGTGTGTGTGTGTGTGTGTGTGTGTGTGTGTGTGTGTGTGTGTGTGTGTGTGTGTGTGTGTCTGAGGTAGGGGGGGGGGAAGGTTCACGCTCGAATGGTTTCGCTATTTTGCTGCGGACTCCCATTCATTACGCTCGGATAGCTATGTCCGCATGAAGGAGTCTTTTCGCCGGTCTACGTTTGCTCCATTCCTTCTCTTCATGGGTGATGTGCTCCGGGAGCGAGTTCATCATCCAGCGCCTTAACGTTGTTTACACGGCACACAGGGTTCCTCTCTTCGTGAGGCTTTGCATGAGGGCAGTGTTGATGTTGTAGCATGCCTTCATGTCCTCCGGGCTTAAACTTATGGGGGGTCCAATGTCACTCTCTTGGTGTTATATTTCCATTTTTTTCTAGAAGGGGTTTTTAATAATTGTTTAGCAACAAATGTTATTTTTAAAAACTATCTATGAGCGACGCGAACTTGCGATCTTGCTAATAAATTTGTACATGCACATAAACCTACCGCCCCGCGCCCCCGCTCGCCGCGACCATACGAATACGATACCGGTACCAATACCATACAGGTTACCACTACACGTATACCGTGTTAGGCCGCCATTATAAGTCTCAAGTCCCCCTCTAGGGATAGCTTCATGCCAAACAATTCGACGCGGCATGCCGACGTACTAAAACGTACCAAAACGTACAAAACGTACAAAGCGTACCAAAATCACCGAACGTATTCAAACGTACCTGCAGAACTTTTCGTGCCTTGGTCGTCGTATACCATACCATACCAATCTCTAGTGTCCCTCCCCGTCTCCGCCTCCCCTCCTTCCGCCCTCTCCCCTTTCCTCCTCCTCTCTCTCGCCCCCCCACCCCTCCCTCTCACCCCCTTCTCCCCCCTCCCTCTCATCACCCCCTTTCTCTCTCTCTCTCTTCCCCCCTCAGACCCCACCATTCTCTCTCTCTCTCTCTCTCTCTCTCTCTCTCTCTCTCTCTCTCCCCCTACACACCCCTCTATCTCTTTATCCCCCTCTTCTCCCTCCCCCTATTTCTCCCCTTACCCTCACTCCCACTCCCTCTCCCTCCTTTTTCTCTCTCTCCCCTTCTCTCCACCCCTCCGTCCCCCACTCCCTCTCTTCTTCTCTACCCCCTCCCCACTTTCCTTCCCACTCCCTCTTCCTTTCCTCTCCTCTATTTCTCTTACCCCCTTTATATACTCCATGCCTTCCTTCCTCCCCCCATGTCCCTTTCATCTCCCCCCAATCTTCTCCCTCTCTCCTTGCCTTATTCCCCTTCCAACGTCTTTCCGCTTTTTCAGCTACGAGTCACGTGTTTGTCGCGAACTAGAACTTAGTGGCAATAAGGCCGCTAAGCGACATCCATTACTTTCTGGCGCGTCGGTAAGGCGCACGTCTAATACGCAGAAGGTCGCGGGTTCGAAGCCCAATGAGTCCGATCTTGGTATGTAGGCGTGTGACGGCCCAAGATGAACCCCACCTCCCACTTTGGTTTCGGAGCCGGGCTGCTGTCCGGGGAGGGTCGGTGGGGGGGGGGGGGGGGGGGGGGGGCGTGGTAATGTCGTGAACTAGAACTTAGTGGCGAGAAGATCACTATGCGACATCCATTTTTTTCCGACGCGTCGGTAAAGCGCACGCCTTATACGACATTACGCAAAAGGTCGCGAGTTCGAAACCCAGTGAGCACGATCTTGGTATGTAGGTGTGTGACGCCCCAAGATGAAACCCCACCTTTCTCATGTTGGTATTGACATGATTGATCACCGTGATTGATATTTCATGTCGATATGTATCATCGCCAATATTTCTGATATTTCATGATACGGACATACTTGCTTACATTACTTATGTACCAATACGGAAAAAAACAAATCTCCACTGCTCCTTTCTCTCTCACCTTCCCCTTCCCTTCACCACCCTTTCCCCTTCTCCCCCCCCCCCCCCCCCCGCTCTCTCTCTCTCTCTCTCTCTCTCTCTCTCCCCTTCTTCTTCTCTCTCTCTCTCTCTCTCTCTCTCTCTCTCTCTCTCTCTCTCTCTCTCTCTCTCTCTCTCTCTCTCTCTCTCTCTCTCTCTCTCTCTCTCTCTCTCTCTCTCTCTCTCTCCCCTTTTTCTCACTCTCACTCCCTCCTCCTTTCTCTCTCTCCCCTTCTCTCTACTCAGCTCCCCCTTCTCCCCTTCTCAACCCCCCCTTTCCCTCTAACTCTCTCTTCTCCCCTTCTCTATTTCTCGCACCCCCTTTAATATATCTTTCTTCCTTCCTTCCTTTTTCCCTCCCTCTCCATTATTTCTCTCCCCTTCCGTCCCCTCCCCCTTCTCTCCCACCCTCTCTCTCCCTTCACTCCCCGCCCGATTCTCATTCCTCTTTCTCTCTGTGTTTTTTTCCCTCTCCCTTTTCTCCCTTTCCCCTTCTCCCCCCCGGTCCCCCCACTGCATTTCTCAACTTTTGTTTTGTAAGTAACATCATTTCCTGAGAAGTAGAGTTCCCGGAGGGGAACTCCGCTCTTCTCACCCCGCACGCGCTTTGCGCGCCCCTGCAGTCAACGACAACGGCCGTTCAAGTCGTCTCAGAGTCGGGACGATGAGCAGCAGGCAGAGCAGCAGCGGAGGGCTTCATCCACCAGCGATTCACACCCTTTCATAGCGGTGGCATGCAATAGAAGTGGCACGTACAGGGACAGCAGCGGCAGAAAGATTTTTTGCGCTTCAGAAAGTAGCGATAGGCGTATATTTCAACATATCCTGGGTGCAGTGGAGATCAACACCGAGACAACGCCGGAGTCCGGCGGCCAGATGCTTAGAAGCGAGTGCCGTCCGTTCCACGACTAGCGTCACCGCTACGCTGTAGTACTTGCATAACGGAGGGGCAGGACTTAAGGTTGCCGGTATACATATATACCGCTGTCACGTATGGGCGAGAGCCGGGGTCCTCGGCGGCCGGCGCTGTTGGCCAGCCTCGCGCTGCTTCTTTTCCTTTGCTCACTCGATTGGGCGCTCAAAGGGAAACAGCTGCGCAGTCGAGGACCCAGTGCGACGGAACTCGACCCCTCGGCCTCCCAACGACAACGCATCGTATCAGCGCGTCTCCACGCCTCGACTGTGCGTCAGCCGTCTCTCTCCGATATCAGACAACAAATATCGCCGGCGAATATAACGATGGCCGGGGGAAAGGAAAGGGAAAGGGGCGGCGGTGGAGATGAGGACGGCGGTGGGAGGGGGGCGGCACACCGGGGTCACGCGACGTGGCTAAACACCAGCACCCCGCTGCCGCCGCTGCTCTTTGCCTCCGCGCCGTGCTCGGGCTCCACCGCAGTGCAGACCGTCGCGCGCGCCATGCTGCTCGCGCACGGGGTTCAGACCGACGACTGGCTGCACTGGGAGGAGATGAGGTGAGGCTGAATGGGACGGCTGTGGGTGTGAAGCTGCGACTCACTTCTCTGGTGGCCCCGTTAGAGAGTCATGGGGAGAATCGTCACGAGTCAGACGCGTGGCGAGTCTGACCCTCTCCATGTGGGCATTCATCTGGGAGCCATCCATGAACAGGCGCACATCGTCACACGCACGCACACACGCGTAAACACAGTCACACCCAGAGCATCACGTACATGGTGTCACGTACACACACACACACACACACACACACACACACACACACACACACACACACACACACACACACACACAGGTCATGTGTCCGCACGAGTGTCCTGAAGATTGCGATTCCCCGCCTTACGCTTGGCTGTACGTTTGCTGACCAAGCGGTGCATGGGTCTGCCGCTTGCCGGGGTTCCAGGAAGAACAAAAACTCGTATCTGAAGCGGACGGGTGGGGGAGTGGAGCTGTCGGAGGCGGTCGAGGCGCAGATCGTAAGCGCGGCGGCGCGAGGGAAGGTGTTTTTCAACAAACTGGAAATGTTCCTCACCGACCCTGACACGGTTCGGGTGCTGATTCGCCACGGCGCACGAGTGGTCAACGTGTGGCGAGCAAACGGTAAGCGGAGGCACAATGAGACCGAGTTGCATGATGTGACAGGATGGATTGTGGGGGGCGCATGATTGAGAGGAGGGTGATGTGTGAGTGATGGGGTTGTGGTGTGCATGTCTGATGGAAACAGCGCTGGACTTTGTGGCCTGCAACATCCGCGACTGCTTCATCCGCTGGATTGGGCGACCTGTTGCCGCGGATGGGTCGGGGACGGACCTTTGCTTCAAGCGCCGCTTCCAAGACGCGCCACCCCTGGCGCTCTTTTACACGACCCATCTGAATAAGCACCTGGGTGATTTCCTGAGCACGGGGCGTTGGCAGCTACGGCAGCTGCGCAGGGCGGGCTTCCGCGGCTTCAGGACCGTTTCTAGTGAGGCGCTGATGGGGTTTGGAGCGTCTGAGGAAAATGTGTCGCGTAGCGTGCGCGGTTGGATGGAGTTTCTGACGTCGTTGGGTGTTCGACCCAACGCCACCGCCATCCACGGCGTCCTGCGCGGCGGGTGCGGCAAGACGTGCACGGTGGGCGCGAGGCCTGAGAAACCGCACGCCGCCTCGATCTACAACATCGACGAGGTCGCGGCCATCGTCCGGAACTCGTCCAACCCCGCGGTTCAGAAGCTGCTGCGCGAGTGAGGGCAAGGACGGCGTCGTTGTGTGTAGCCTCTGGATGGGTGGGATGGTTTCGGGGAATGGAGGGAGGCGGTGCGGTTGCTGAATCGAGTTGTGCGTAATAAACAATTCAATTTGACCGATGGCGATTCAGAGAGTAGCGGTGATGATAGGTTTTTTGATATCTTAGTTTAATTTAAGAAACATTTAGCTAGGAGCGGTTCCATACACATCGCAGCTCGCGAGGTAGCGACTGCTCTGGGAGTGGATCGCTTACTCTTGGAGTGACTATCTCAATTAATATTGTGACAGTCACTCCTCTCTTGAGTGCAATGCTTCTTAGAGTGCACTGCGTCACCGTCGAACTCGAATTGCGCCTTGTGGGGAGTCAAGCTACCCCTAGTCCGCTCCATATCACAGTTTTGCGAATCGTTGACGATGTAGACCTCCCACGCGAGTGCAGCCTTTGTTCGCTGACTGAAGCAATGCAGCCTTTGTTCTCAGCACATTTGATTTGAGAGGGTATGCGCATCGCGGGTGTTGGGCGCTGCGTGGATTGGCATTGGCAAGTGGGGTCGACACTTGTGATGATCCGACTTTTCCATTCACATAATCGTAGGAAGCCTTTGAATTGACATTTTTTGTGAGTGTGTGTATGGGGGTATTTGCGCGCATATGTGTGTGTGTGTGTGTGTGTGTGTGTGACGTCGCGCCTGCGTAATTACGCGTTTTTCGTGTACATGTAAATGTATGCACATGTGTGTTTGCACTGCAGTCTGTGTGTGTGTGTGTGTGCTTCTGTCGTGATTTGACAATATAAATCATCAGAAGGGTATACATGTACAGTATGCTTTGGTTGTGATTAAGCGAAATGGGCGGTCACAAGTTTTTGAGAGTGCTGAGAGTGAACGTGTCGATGTGCTTAGCCCTTTAAGCCAGTGCCTTTGTATGTTGATTTATGTATTACGCTTATCATTCCGCGTTGCCGTTCCCCGTGCGTCTTCGATCGGCCTCAAAAACTAAATATCAAGCATCAAGTGCAATGCATAAAACTTTTATGCATCGTCCGTATACTGTTCTCCTAATTCTTGGGCGCGTTGTTTAACTTGGGAACTAATTCACGGATGCATTGATTAAATAGGGCACTCATTCACGGATGCATTGATACGGGCAATGCGGGACGAATGTATCAACAGCGGTCTCCCCGCATAGACCACATTAATGAATCGACCTGCCGGATTATTACCGGGTGATAGACGTGCGTCTAGTTAAGTAGCAAGAGTGAATTACTCTAGACTTCTAGAGTAACACTATTTAAGAGTTTCAAATTATATGCGTCGATGTGCAGACGTTGTTCCGGAACTAAATAGTTTATTTGTTGTGCATCGATTGTGCAAGTACACAACTAATTTATGGATGCATTGATTAAGTGGGGTACCAAATCACGGATGCATCGATTAAAGTTGACAATGATTCATGAATGAATCGATTAATGGGGTATTAATTCATGGACGCATCGATTAAATATGGCACTAATTCATAATAAGTGCATCGACACGGGTATTTTGGGACGAATGCACTGATGCATCAACATCTGTCTCCCCGCGCATTCAAATTAATGAAATGACCAGCCGTATTACCGGATGATAGACGTGCGCATAATTCAGTAGCAAGACCACCTCACTCTAGAATTCTAGAGTAATATCATTCGGGAGTTTATTATTCAAATTATATGCATCGATGCGCCCGATATTCCGGAATTAAATATTTAGTTCGTTGTGCATCGATTAAGTAAACAACTTCTTCGTGGATGCATTAATTAATTAGAGTACCAAATTACGGATGTATCGGTCAAATATGGCACTAATTCATGGATACCTTGATAATTAAGTTGGTGTTAATTCTTTGACGCATTGATTGAATACGGCACTAATTCGTGGATGCATTGATTACATAGGGCACTAGTTCAGTGACACAGTGATGCGCCTTATGCGGTAGATGCATCACGCTCTCATGAATACATCGATGTTTGATGCGGAGGCTTAGTATAATGCGATACGCCTTGTTTTTGCCAGCGACTATTGGGCCTTGGTTGACTAAATCCAAGAAACACCGCGCGCGGAACTAAGGAAAGTAAAGAAGTTGGAAATAATTAATCAAGGGTTACGCGAGGTTGACCAACCAAAAGACATGCTAGATGAAAGGTGAAAATCCGACGACATCCTAGATAGAAGACTACACATGTAATGGATTCATAAACGAAGCTGCGCGACGTACAATTGAAACTGGAAAAACAGAATTATAGCACATACCGATAGATCAGTTGTTGTCTCAGGCCGTACCTAATATTGCCATATAGGTCCTAGGTTTGGGATTTTACGCCGGGAAACTCCTTGTTCCTCCTCTCCGTTGGCAGTAACAACATAATATAAATCATACATGGGCATGCATTGTCTATCGCTATGATAAGAATTTGAAAAACATATTATGTTGCAATCTCCACAATGCGCGGTTCGCTCCCGCCGCTCGTGGGCGTTGATCAGCCTATGATGGTCGAGTTGGGCATGCTCACCTAAGCTCATATGCGCCTCTTGTCTTCTCGGATGGAGATGGAGGGGAAAGGCAATCGAAAAACCTTCTCGCTCATGTCGTCGAAGGTCCCGACTCGATCCACGCACACCCTATTGCGAGAGATAGTACGAGCTCCTCAACTAGTCTCCCATCATAGGTTTTCCCTCCCTTCAGGACAAGGGGAGAAACCCACATCCAGAACTACTTGCCGTCCGTCGCTCCTCCCGTTGCGTATATCATGCCCCGGCTGGCTGCCAAATGTTTCAAGCACTGGCTGATCCGTGCAATACCGCATGCACCCTCCCCTCGTGGGTTAGAAGGCTGCTAGTGGGCTGCCAATACGGGCGATGGGCTTTCGCATTAACCATGTTACACCGCATGAGACACTCTTGTCGATGGTGGGTACCGATGAGATATGGGGTTGGGTGGGAAAGTCAGATCTGGGCTCCGACCTCGAAGGTGCCGGGTACGGACGACGTTATAACCGAACCCCTCCATGCGAGGGTTTTCCGGCGGCGGCCGATATAAAATGGGCGCCTCTAGACCGTGCCGCTCTTCTCCCCGCGACTGTCCTCCTCGGTGTTGGTGTGGAGCTCCACCCCCTCAGAGGGTATGTTCGACCTCACGAGCGACGGTCGACGTCGAGTGGGCGCCCTTCCGTGGCGTTCCTTCCCGGCCGCTCGCCGCTAGCTCCAATACCTGTGTCCCGCCGGTGATCCGTCCGTACCCTCCTCGCAAAAATAGATTTCACAGATACCTTCCTCGCCTCCTATCGAGAGAGTATCTGAAAGTATTCAATTGCGATAAAACATATTGGAATGGCCGAGCGGGAAATCTTTTGTTGAAAGCGTACATAGATTATATTTAAAAGCTCTCCGTACACGGTTCCCCGACAATTGTCGATCGCTCGGATCACAGTTGCCGGTTTCACCCCTCCTAGCCCCAAACCGCGCCTGACATGGCACGGCTATAGAACAACGAGCGCCCACCACGAGGAGGTGCGGGTGATAGCCGACATGCTTGCGAGCCCTCCCCCCCTCCGGGGCCGCCGCCGCGCCGCCCCCAGCGGGCGCCGCTCGACAGTCAATTGAGCAACACATTAATTGTACTTTCCTTAGCAATATTGTGTAAGGTATAGTATTTACGTGCAGTTTCTCATTTTGTACCCATCGCTTCCCAAGATAGTTTTCCGGTTCCTGACGGAGGGAAAAAGAACCAAATAAGTTGTCAATAGAGGGGCGACAAATGTAGCTTTGTAGTTTACTAAATAGCTTGGGTAACTAAATCATCGTGTAATTGAAATTCGATCATGCATTGCAGCGGTTCATTTGAGAACCCCCCACATGTTGTCACGTACCATGTCAACATGATAGCAAGTGCGATCATTTGTTGTATCTAATTGATGCACATATTTATCGTTTATAATTCACGCACTCGAGACGGAAGTATCTCTACGTTCTATTCGCTAGTCCCACTTTGCTTGTGCAACTCCCCGCGAGCGCCAGCGATGGCCTTCCAACTGACATTGGCGTCATCCACTGCCATATATGGCATCCGCGGATCGGAACTAGCCCCTTGCGCTATGATTTCGAGTTTGCTTAGAGCTACCGGACCTTAAACCTCGCGTTTGTTCTTCACGATTGGTGCACATTAATCAAGACGGAATGTGTCTGGTCACCTACGCACCACATGACGTGCGGAGTAACTATAGCGTAATACCCTTCACCTCATTTGTTGCTACTTGATTTGCGTGGTTGAGGGGTACTCAATGTCGACCTGCAACGGCGATATTGACTATTTGAGACGTGTCGGCCAGTAACTTAGCCGTATCTAATCGAAGGGAATGTGAATTACGTTGGCAAGTTCTTGGCTTCGCGGGGCCGGAAGGTCTTGCCCGCCTTGCATGTTGCACATGCATGGCGACAATGTTATGCTTGAATTATCATGTGTGTTGGAGCAAATCACTTCATGCAGTTCCTTTTGTGGATGCATGCCGCCATGCCCTTTGTTATTTGCTGCCACGTCTTTTTAAATCCACGAAAATGGCCGGAAGTAGTTGCCCTCGCCATATCCCGCGTGGGGAGTGCGGCCTCAATGGGTGTATCTTGACGCGGCAATATGACGCCTTTTCCGATTATGGCACTATGTGTGACCTCGTGTCTATGCCTATGTTGTCTACAATATGTCGTCACCTATCTGCTCACCTCTATCTAGTTGCACCTTATCAACACTCTTTCCCTTTCTTATTCCTTCGCCTTTTATATTGAGGCTCCTCCATAGAAATTGAGACAGCTTTTCGTTCAGACCAGGAAATATAAGCGTGATGAAAGGAATAGAAGCAGACAGAAGTATTTTAGTTCAGTTGTATCTTCACATCATTTGGGCTTCGTGTATGCTGTCATGAATACGGATAATCGAGGATTTCATTCAGATTAAAAATGTCGTTGTTGAATAACCTTTATTTATGTAAGCAACTATTGGATGGAAATTGTACTATAATGTGTGACGATGACAGATCATCAGCCGTGTGTATCGGCCGCCGCGCGTCATACCGCCCACTCCAGCCGCCGTCCCACTCCCTGTGGTCGCCCGGCCCGAGTCCCCAACAAACGGTGGGAAGCCGCTCTAGATAAGAACGGCGCTAGCAACAGACAGAGTGTCACCACCCTGAGCGCGACGGTCCATCCGTCCTAATAGTGAGGAGACCTCGCGCGCGGCACAGCGCATCAAGAACTGGAATTTCCGCCAAAGCAGGCGGGGCTGGACGTCGACGGCTCACGGCTCGCTGTATACCATCGCACGGAACGGCGGCGACCGGCTGTAGCGCTGTTTTCAGGTCCAATGGCAGCTGGTCTCGGAGTTCGTCGGCCGCCGTTGTCGTGCAGCACCCGTACGAGCTCGGCAGCCTCGGCCCCCACTCCCCAGCCGCGTGCCTGCGTTGGGAGCCTCTGTCGACTTCCCGTCCGACGACAAGCACGCCAGGTACGAACTGTATATCAGCTCGACCGCGGTGGTCCGTTATGGTTTCCACGACAGCGACGCAATGCACCGGTGCAACGACTTGTTTGCTTGTAACGAGCTGGAATCTTTTGTTCAGCATTCGCACACCGAGCAGCGCGAGAAGGTGAGGAGGGCAGTAGGCGGGGTTGGGGGGTTGACGGAGGTGATTTATTTCTGTGAGTGCGGGCTGGGTTGGTGCAGGAAGGGCGGCGGGGTGGGAGTCGCGCGGCGCTGCGCTGCGCTGCGTCGAGTCGACTCAAGGGGGAAGATGAGAAAGTGCGAGGACAGGAGGGACCGGGAGATGGGGAGGAGGAGGAGGAGGAGGTGGTGGATTTCAGCCAGGGTGGTTGGCTGTGGACGAATGATGAGTCGGCAAAGAAGCAGTCGGTGCTGAAAGCCCAAAAAGTTCGCCCTAAAAAGTGAGAACCACGCCTCTCCACTCCTTCCCTTTCCCCTTCCCTCTTGCTTCTCACCTCCCTATCCCTCCCCCTCTCCCCCGCTCCCCTCTACATTCCTCACCTCTCTGTCCTCCCCCTCCCCTTCCTCCATCCTTTTCCCGTCCCCTTTTTAATTCCCCCCCCCTTCTTCACCACTTCAACATCACCTCTCTTATTACTCACTCCAACTTCTCAACCACACCCTCCCCCTCTACAATCGCGTCTTCTTCACTCTATGCTCTAATATATTATTCCCAACAATATCACACCACAAACTCCTTACCCCCCCCACTACTACCTCTCCAATTTCTTATTCTTGCCTTCCTTATCCCCCCCCCCCACCCCCCCCCCCCCACCCCCGCTCTCCCACACACATACTCACCCGCTGCGACACTCACACACGCACACACTCTCTCTCTATCTCTCTCTCTCTCTCTCTCTCTCTCTCTCTCTCTCTCTCTCTCTCTCTCTCTCTCTCTCTCTCTCTCTCTCACCCGCTGTGACACCTGCACACGCGCACACACTCGCACACACACACACACACACACACACACACACACATACACACACACACACACACACCAGACGTACGCATTCACCCAATCTGATACACACTCTCTCTATCTCTCTATCTCTCTCTCTCTCTCACTTCAACGTCTTAAAACCCGATGTCCTCTCTGTCTCCCCCCCCCCCCCCAAACTCCCTCCTCCTTCCCTTCCTTCGCACTTCTCCTGTGAGGCCTACACAATGGCTACCGTGCGCCCACTCTGCCCTAATTGAGCTCACATGTTTAGCAGTAAGGATTGTGATTGTCAGCGAGGCAGTGCACCAAGGGACGGCTCCGCTGAATGAGGGCTGCCGTGTGATGTCACTGAGAGGAATCAAGAGCTGTGCAGATTGAGTGTGTTGCGCGCCATTCACAGATCACTTGGACAAAACTTTTTGAAGGACGAAGACGTGCTGAGCCGGGTGGTGCGGGCCGCCGGTACGCAGCCCCGCTGACACCCATCCTTAAAGATTTCTTACGGGTAGTGGCGAGGACGAGGGGGGAGGGGGCAGGGCGAGAGAGAGGGAGGGAGACGGTGGGTGTTATGGTGTAAGGGAGGGTGAGGGGAGGGATACGATTAACGAGTGAAATAGTTTGTTGGAATGAGTTTTTCATTCCTCTGTGAACGCGTTTGGTAATGAAGATATGTTTGTCTGTGCGTGTGTGTGTGCGTAGCTTGTGTGTACATGTGTGTCTGTGAATGTGCCTACGTGTGCGTGCATGCACAGGTGTATGGTGTTGTGCGTGTGTGTGTCTGTGTATGTCAGTGTATATGTGTGGGAGTGTGTGTGTGTATGCGCGTGTGCAAGTGTGTGTGTGTGCGCTTGTGTGTGTGCTTGTATGTTAGTGTTTGTGTGTGTGTTTTTCTGTCTTTCTGTGTGTATGGATGTGTGTGTATGTTTTTGTGTATGTATGTATGTATGTCAGTGTGTGTGTGTGTGTGTTTCTGTGTTTGTGTGGGTCTGTGTGCTTGTGTGTGTATGGATGTGTGTGTGTGTATGTGCGTGGGGATGTGTGTGTGTTTCTATGTTTGCGTGTGTATGTGTGCTTGTGTCGGTTTGTGTATGTGTGCTTGTGTGTGGGTTTGTGTGTGTGTGTGTGTGTGTGTGTGCGTATGTGTTTGTGTGTGTGTGTGTGTGTGTGTGGTGTGTGTGTGTGTGCGTGACTATCTGCGCCCATTCAGGTGTCAGCATTAAATGTGTGATTGATTGATTGGCATATGGAAAGGGTCGGATTCGACATGCTTCAGTAACTTGGAGCCACCAGAACACACTCCCCCCCCCCCCCCCCCCCCCCCCCCCCCCACACACACACACACAGAGAGAGGGAGAGAGAGAGAGAGAGAGAGGGGGGGGGGGGGGAGTGTGTGTGTGAAAGTGAGAGAGGGAGAGTGAGGGCGCTTTCTTTGAACGAGGGCTGGTTTTGGGGGAAACGGGGTGTGGGAGGAGAGGTGGAAGGGAGGGGAGGTGGGCTGCTCTCTGACGCGGCTGCCTGTATGTTTGGGGTTGGCAGGCATTGAGGCGGGTGATCTGGTGTTGGAGGTCGGCCCCGGCACCGGCAACCTCACACGCTTCCTCCTCGCCGCGGGCGCCAACGTGACCTCCGTCGAGAAGGACCACCGCCTGGTAGAGTCCCTGCAGAAGGAGTTCGGCCATGTGCGGCTCCCTTTCTCCTCCCCCACCCCCCCCCCCCCTCCCCCCCCCCCCCCCCCCCATCTGTCGCCCCTACTGTGATTTTGTTTTTGATTGTTCCCGTTTTCATGAATTTACTAGGAAATTTCAGTTGTGGGTTCGATTTTGAATGTCTGCCGCTATTAATTAAGGGTTTAGAATTCCACAGCGTTTGTATTTGTAGGTACGTGTGGGTTCAGACTCTTTGGTACACATCATTTCAGTTGTGGGTGCAAACGGCAATGACGAGTAATGGATAGTTTTAGCGGAAAGAATGTGTCCTCATCATTTTATTTAGCCTCTTTCATTGAAATTAAACGGACGGGGCAGATTTGCACCGGTGTTTTAATTTATTTATAGAGATATAAACACAATTAATTTGTATTTCATTCGGGCCACTAATTACAAAACGCCGGCGCTCTTGCATACACGCAAAATTGAGTTGCCCCCTGAATTGACAAACATTTTGAACTCGCACCCACAAATGGATTTTCCCGATTGTTTATGGGCATTTTGTTTTCTTCTTTAAAAATGTGCAAGGAAACCCCTGAATTCAAGAGACCCTAATCTTTCACGCTCACAGCTCATCTGATTCATTTTCGAGTGTTATATTTTCGAGTGGAGCGGAAACAGCCCTAATCCCAAACCCTATATTGTTTGACTTTGTGCGCTCACCTCCTCGCCGCCCGCTCCTTCCGTTGCCTATGCCCCCCCCCCCCTCCCCCTTTCCCCTCTCCGGTCGCCAGCTGCCCAACTTCAGGCTCATCGAGGGCGACATTCTGCGGCTGGACGCGGCGGACCTCGCGCGCGATATCCGAGCAGCAGCAGCTGAAGCAGGAGGAGGAGGAGGAGGGCTCACTGGGGAGGAGGGGATGGAGGGGGGGAAGATCAAGGTGGTGGCCAACCTTCCCTACTACATCACAACCGACGTGCTGAAGAAGTACCTCCCCCTCGGCCACACCTTCTCCAACCTCGTCTTCATGCTGCAGGTGCGCAACCAGACCTTCGTAATAAGAACAGGTTATTGTCGATGCCCGGTTTCCTCTTCAAAGTTGTATCGCCGCCTTCCATTCGCTCGACGTCATTCAGTTCAGACTCGCGGAATGTCCCCCTTTTTCCCGAGTTGCTTTGGCTTCGCGTCATTTTACTTATGTACGCTTCATTTTATTTCATCGAATCCTTTCGTTTCCTTTTACTCGATCGTTTTTACTTCTTTCCATTTAATTTTCCTTCGCTTCCATTCCCCCTCCACTCCGCTTCATTCCTCGGTTATCAATTGAGCCCACTCCGCTCCAAATCGATTCACGGTCATTTCATTTCGGTTGTCTGCACTTTAGTCCCCCACACTTTTTTGCGCTTTTCTTATCATATGTGAGCGCTCCGTGAGACAGAAAATCATTTACATCAACTCAGCAGGCAGGTGCGCCGCAACCCTTCAGAAAGTCATCCAAAAAAGTAGAATACTATTAGACAGTTCAAGTCGATTGTATTTCTTCACAAGGAATAACAGCTGTAAGCCACTGCTACAAGGGGTGAGTCCTGCCCGCGCATTAGATTTGCAATTTCTAGGTTGCATACATTGTATTTATCGTCCTTCAATTTGTCATGTTTACTTTTACCTAATTCGCATTTTTATTCAGATTTATTTTTAGGAATGGGGCCTGACACAAAACAAGTGCGTGACACGACGGCGAGTTTACCCAAATATATATATTTTAATGAGATGGGACTGCGCGTTATTGAGACAGCGAAGGAGGTAGGCGATGAAGCGGAATGGCGGTTGGGTTGGGTTGGGTTGGGTTGGGTTTTTGGCGAGGTGGCGTTGAGGGTGTGTGATTTTATGCGCGGCGCAGGAGGAGGTGGCGCAGCGGTTCGCAAAGCAGACGCCCGGGTCGCGTGACTACCGCTACATGAGCGTCTTCTGCCGTTACTTCTCCAGGTGGGTGCCCGCTGCCCGTTTTGTGGGTGCGTTGGTGGTGCGCGGCGTAAAACATGAATTATAGGGTGTGGAAATGATGAGAATGCGCGGGGGGGGACCATGACAACAAAAAGGAATGTACTGGACACAAGGGAACATTAAGGGATGCTAAAGGGAAGCTATTTAAATCGGAAATGATTTGTAAACATACTGTAAGATGAACGAACACGCAGGAAACTGACCAAACAAGCGAAACACGCACACATCAAACCAATGCATTCAAAGAAAGAAAGAAACAAAGAAAGAAACAAAGCAACAAATAAATTGCATAATCAAACAAAATACATTAATCGAACAAGCGAACGAACAAACAAGGAAACAAACAAACAAACAACAGACGAACTAACGGAAAGTTGATAAAGCAAATCCAAAACTGATCAAGCAGATAACTTGACAAACGAGCAAACAAGCAAAATTTAAGATTCGTAACCAAACATGAACTATGGATGAACGAAATGCACGGAAATGCCAAAATGCACAAATCATTAATGTATAATTTGTTAAAAATCGGTCAGTCTGTAAAACAGATACGTGAATCGATTAGTCTCTCATATGCCGGTCTATGATGCGCCCACCCACCCCCTCGCCGCAGCCCGGAGTACAAGTTCCGCATCAGCCGGCACCTCTATTTCCCCAAGCCAAAGGTGGACGGTGCGGTGGTCGACTTTCAGCTGCTGCCGCCGGACAGCCGTGTGCGGGTGCACTCGCAAGAGTCCTTCCTGTCGCTGGTGCGTGGCCATTGCCCATCTGTGACAGCTAAAAACTATAACTATGCGAATTGATGATATTACGGTTGTGTTTGATTATGTCAATTGTGTCCGTTCGCTGATGGAAATGAGCGTATTCTCGAAATACCGGGGACCGTCACACACACACACACACACACACACACACACACACACACACACACACACACACATACACACACACACACACACACACACACACACTCACTCACTCACTCACACACACACACACACACACACACACACACACACACACACACACACACACACACTTATACATTCACTTACACCCACACTCACACTTATACATTCACTCACTCACACACTCACATTTATACATTCACTCGCATTCACTCACACACAACTTGTACACACACATACACACACATACACATACACATACACACACTCTCACACTCTCACACACAACTCGTACACACACACACACACACTCACACACACACACATACATACACACACACACTCACACACAACTCGTACACACACACACACACACACACACACACACACACACACAAAAACACACACACTCGCATACTCTCACACACAAGTCGTACACACACAGAGAAACACACACAAGTCGTACACACACACATGCACACACATACTCACACAGACAAACACATACAAACACACACACATACACACATACATACATACATACATACATACATACATACATACATACATACATACATACATACATACATACACACTCACACTCTTTCACGCACAACTCGTATACACACACATACATACATACACACAAGCACAAACACACACACACCCACCATCTTATGATGTCATTTATTGTCGCTTAAATGACTTCGAATACTGGCCATGAATAGGTCGTAAATCGTGTCTATTAAACCGAATTGCATTAACATTTAAAAAAGCGACGGATACAGAATCATTTATGCCTGATTGACGGTGGTTTTCTTCATTAGACCACTTGCATCCCCCGTTGATGCGTTTCGTGCCTGCAAGACCTGACCCATATTAATGAATGGGAAGATGGGTTGCCGCAAGAGCAGCTCTCAACTTTCATCTGATCATCTGTGTGTAGGAGTGTGTGTCGGTTGTGTAAAAAAGACAGAAAAATTATGTGTATCTATCTGTATGTGATAGAGAGTGCTTGTGTAAGTTATTAAGTATAAGAGTGTGTGTGTGTGTGTGTGCGTTTGTATGTATGTTTGCGTGTGTGATTGAGTGTGTGTATGTGTGTGTGTGTGTGTTAATGTGCGCGCGCAACAGGTGCACGGGGCATTCTTGCACCGCCGTAAAATGATGAAGAACAGCATGGCGTTGCCATCGGAAGAGGTGGCGGAGGCGCTGGTGGCGGCGGGGCTAAGCCCAGAATCGAGGGCGCAGGACCTGAGTCTGGATGACTTTGTGGCGGTGCACCACAGCCTGCGTGCGGGGGCTAAGGAGTGACAAATGCCCATCGTCACACCACGTGTTGCCCTGCCAATCAAATCAAGCGTTTCGCTGTTATCGTTTTCTTTACAGTTCGGGCGTTAGTAAAATTGAAGCATCAGCAAATTTAGTTAATTTTGGGTTTCCACGTCGAACCGAGTCGCATTTGTAATTATGCGAACGGAATTGGGTTACATTGTGTTGGTGTCGTCAACGTGACGTAATGCTCTAGCGCAAGCGAACATGTCGACGCCATCCTTTCATGGAACACCCGTGGACAGAAATGCTTGGCAAGTGGCCATATATTTTTAAACTGTATGTTTCGGCTGAATAAACAACATTTCAACTTTGTTCTAAGTAATTCAATGAATACAACTTAATGTGTTTCGTCTGACACCATCTCAAGACCGTCATCATGGAGACCATTCTTAGTTGCTTTGAACAGCTCAATGTTGTTAGGGTGCCGTCATGTACCTGTACCCGGCGAACGGGCGGTGGCATAGCGGTGTGAGCGTGCGGCGCGCGATGAAGATTTGAATAAGAGACGTGAAAAAGGCGTTTCGTCGTCTTGTAAGAAATAAGTTGTTCACAAGAAAAAGCATTGGATTCCACAAAGTAAAAAGGAAAAAGAGGGTTAAAAACCCCACATGCCTAAGCCCTAAAGGAAGGTATGCCACACCATCACCCCTGCCATCCTATAATGAAGCATCGCTAAGAATAAAATCCGAAGTACCATGACGAGCAGCAGAAAGGCGTTGCTGGAATTTTCACAGAGGTGCCCAATACCGTCGACAAAAATCAAGACCCACTAGAGTGTGGGGGAGCCTCATTGCACAGTGGGCACTTCCGAGCATGAGAGGCGCGCTCCACAGTAAGGCCCAGTACACGGTGCAATTGTCATCGTATGGCGATCGGACGGCACCTTGAAAGTGGACTCATGTGAAGCGAAAAAGAGAGTCAAAGCACCGCGACCCGTACCCGAAATTACTCGCATATCATCCGGTGGGGAAGGTGTGCTACCGTGTGCAATCCCACTCGCTTCGTCATAGTGACTCGGGTCCGGCCTACTCCGCTTTGGAGGCAGCAATACGCCAAGAGGTCAAGGTAGGCCCGGACGCGAAGAATGCGCGAAGTGCCCCGTTGAATGCGGCCCCCAAAATCTCCCAAGCGGGTGAGAGCGTTGGCAGTTGTAAGTAAATCGATTGGGTAGCGGACACCGCCTCATTGTCAACCGGAGATACCACCAACTCAACATCGGGGCCGGCATAATCGGAAAGGTCTCGAGTTCGTGTGTCGCTCAACACCGCGAGATCCGATTCCGAAAATTCGCCCACATTGGAGATCGTATCATATGAATTGCGCAAATGAACCGCCCAAGGTAAAGTAGCAACATGCAATAGTAGTTCCTGACGAATAAGACCGTACATAGGACCTACCGACTCGGACTCGTTATCAATAATAAGGGGGTTGGCGAGGATCGTCGTCTTGTAAGCAATGTAAATGTGACGACGTCGCGCGAGGGTGAATAACTGAATATGTATGTTGAGACGCATATGGAAAACGTTGATTAGTTCTTTCTAGCGGTGCGGCAACACGCACGCGAGCCGCTACACGGTTCGGAGCTGCGGCTGATTGCTTCCGCTCTCTCTCGGAGGCTCTCACCATTACCGCCGTAATAGCGGCGCACAACGCATCCGCGGATGCATGGACCGCTGAGGTGCAAGCCGCTTGAATGCCCCCTTCCTTGCCTCGTATCTTGCCTTTGGGTTCGTCAATACCACGGCGCAGGGGTCGCGATTGTCTTGGTTGCTTCCCCCCTGAGTCCCCTTTCCTCGTCAACCTCCTCCACCTCGGAATCTACGTCCTCAACTGCAACCATTGTCGATGCTTCTCGCAGCTTCTGAAGGTCCGCTTCCTTCCATCTCTCGCATGTTGGGCCTCCTACCGGAGATGGCGAGGAGTGCCCCTCGTTCCTCCTTCATGGCTTGAGTGGCGAGTTGCAATGCCTTTTGCGTTGTTGTTATCGCCTTCTCAACAACAACGAAGGCGACAACAACAACATTAACAATTTTGACACGGCGCCCTTTACGTCCCCTTTTTGGGCAGCACCTTCCTCGCCGGACCCCGTTCTTGCCCCTCTCTCTTCGTACTAAGGACGACAACGACGAGCATTAATAGGGAGAACACTGTAAATTAAGGACACGCACATGGGGTCGAGGCCGAGAGCATAGGTCGGCAAACGCCGTGCCATCGCCGCGCCGGTGCCTCGCCCCAATGACCCGATGCATCTCATCACTCGCACAATCAAACTTCCTTACGGCTAGAGAGGCGATAGTTGTGGGTTAGAGCCCATCGGCGCCCCTTGCCAGCGCCTAGCTGCTGCACTAGAAAGATTATGAGTGGGTCGGAAGGCGATTTGTACACGCATCGCCCATCTTTCCCCATGCGTAACTCGCTCATTTGAAAGCGGATGGAGCCGGTCAATGGCTCTCCGAACATCCCGAAAACTGGAGCTTTCTCGTCATAGATTCAGAATTTGAACTTGATGTCTTTACAAAATATTATAGCACATTTTCTTAGATTTCTTTCCATGTTCTTGGTGCTCCAAATTACCCGTATTCCTCCTTATTTGGGTCCGGAGGTATACCAGAGGTCCGGAGGCCATACCTCCGGATCTTCCCGGCGGTATAGCCTCGTATCCCTTCGCGCAGGCACAGATAGGGGGTTAACTCATCGAACTTCCATACGAGGCTGGAGGTATACCGGGGTACCGGGGTACTGTGGCACCGATGTCCATTGCCTCGGGAGAATTGGTGGTACGTGTACCACAAAAACGTAAGTAAGTCATCGACTATCAGCGTGCCTGTACAAGGAAATATTAAAAAAATTATTTTTGTCGGTTGGCTTTTGGTCTGTCGTTTGGCGACGGCTCTTCAACTGCGCATCTTTCCCCTCCCACTTTCCCTGTCCGTGCTCATCTGGTTCTTCTTGTAAGCAATTTATCTTCAACTGCGCATCGCTACTTCTCTTCAGCTGATATGGATCATTCAAGTGCCCACCTGACGCCGCGGGTACAACTGCTTCCTTCGACAGAGTGGAAGCTATAGCGGCAGCGCTTTGTCTGTACACAGCCTCGCAGCGTGAAGCTTCCGGTCTGACCTCGTCCCGCTTCACCGCCGGATAGAGTACTGGCCCACAGGGGAGGTGTGGTGCAAGCGTTCTTCACGTACTACTTTCGCCTTATTCGGTTTGTCAAGACTCCAGACAGCGGCATAGACGCGTCGCAACAGCAGAGCGACCTCACCCAGCATGACGGAAGGCCGGCCTGCGAAGGGGCCCGACTACGGGCTACTCGGCGTAATCGCCCTGGGCCCACTCCTCCCGCTCGCCGGCATGGCGCTACGGAAGCACCCCAAGTACCGCTTTCCCGTCATCTTCTCGCTTTCGGGCGGCATCCTCGTCGCCGCGCACGTGCTCGGGATGGACACCTCAATAAACTCCAAATAGCAAGCACCTACATGAATGTAACTCCTCACATTCACACCCCCCCACTCCCCCCCCCCCCCCCCCCCCCCCCCCTCCTTCCGTCAGTCCCGAAAGCCGCTGGTTCATTATTTTCCTCGTAGTTACCATCAGAGACACAATTCAGGTCAGGAATAGGGGTTTGAGTGATTCTAGGGTTTCAGCGCACGGCGACGGCATCGGAGGCCGACGACATGGCGGCCGGACAGTGGTGCGCGATAATATGGAAGATTCAGGGGTTGAAGGTCGGCGTGATCTGAGCCGACATAGGTGCCTTGATTACAGAGCACCATGGACACACAGCCAGCGAGGAGTGAATGCGTCTTGCTAGGCGCCCGTTTCGGAGGAGGGCAGAGTTCGCGGGGACGAGAGCGGTTCGAGTGTATTGGGTAGAGCCGCCACCCTCACTCGCGAAGGTCCAGCATTTCATCTGCTGCGGCAGGATCTCCCAGTCGCAGGTGCATTGACGCCATTGTCGTGAACTGCGCAAGCAGGTCCAAACAGTCATTTAGTTGCGAATATCGTCCAAGGAAAAGGAAAGTCGGTGGTGGAAGGGGAGAATACAGAAACACTTAGGGTTTTGTTTAGGTTTTGATTTGTGCGTGTGTTGTTGTATTTATAATACTTGAAAAACAAAAAAAAATGTTTCGCTAGCGCTTTTAAAGGCGAGGTATGTAATGGAATTGAAGCGAGGGTAGTGTGGGTGCCAGGACCGCTATCACGAGGGAAGAGGGGGCGCGGCAGGAAGAGGGAGGCTCTCACCGCGCTGCCCTCAAGAAGGTCGGCCTTGAACATCTTGTCGAAGAGGGCCACCGCCGCCTCCGCCTTGTCCGCCCTCGCGTAGGCACGCAGGAGGCAGTTGTATGACTGGCTTGATTCGGGACACATAATGCCTCCGCACGCCTGGGCATGAATAGCAAAGTACCCGACGGGTTGGTTGCGTGCTCCATGTAAGGGGGTGACAGTGGGGGAAGAGCAAAAGAGAAAATTGAAAAACATTAGTGACCGTCGAGTGCGTGTGTGTGTGCGTGTATGTGTTTGTCGCAGCGAGACTATGTGTGTGCGTGTGTGTGTGCGTGTGTGTGTGTGTGTGTGAGAGAGAGAGGGGGGGGTTGAGTGTATGACTTGCGTGCGTGTGTGTGTGTGTGTGTGTGTGTGTGCCGAAGACATATATGAGGGTGTTAACTTTAGTGAGTGTATACGTGTAGCATACGAAGAAAAAAGGTGGGATGGAGTGAGTACAGAAGCGTGGTGTGTGTGTGTGTGTAAGAGAGACAGTGTGTGTGAATGTCGGTATGTCTGCTGTTAAGAGAGTGCAAGTGCGAGACTGGATGAGTGCACAAATGTGGTTTGAGTGAGTGTGTGTCGCAGCGACTTAGAGAGAGTTCGTCATAGTGTCTGTGTATTTTTAGTGGTTTTGGTAGTAACGCACTTTTCTTGTTTGAGGTTATGATTTGGAATGGGAGGGCTGGCAGCTGAACGCCTCAGCCCAAAAACGTGGGAGAAAAATTATAAGAAATGCCCCGCGCGATTCCAGTTCCACGCACCTGCATGACCTCCCCAGCCACTTCCGCCTCCTTCCCTCGCGACAGCGCCTGCATCACCTTAGCCAGCGTCTCGTCACTCGGCTTACTGTCCCCCGTCTCAGCCAGTATGATCAGCTCCTGCGCCGCCTTCACCGCCTGCCCAGCTAAACACACACACACACACACACCCTGCCAGGTGAACAGAGCACCTACATCTCCAGCCACTAGAACAAAGCGGAGGAGCACACAACACAAACATACATACACACACATGACGTATGACAAGCACAAACACACACCCAAACACACGTATGACGTATGATACACACACACATACACACACACACACACACACACACACACACACATGCAGGCACACACACATGCACGCACACACACACACACGCATGACGTATGATACACACACACTCACACACAGATGCAATCCCCAACATCATTCATGTCACCCTCCCCGCAAGCAGCAGCGACGCGCTTGCCTTCAGAGACGCAAAGGATGGCACCCTCCACTGTCGAGCTGCCTAGGGCGTGCTGCAGCAGGCGTGCCTCCGCGAGCAGCTCAACGCACAGCATCCATTCTGCGCTCTCAGCAGCCTCTTGCAGAGCAGAGTCGTATTGCGCCGCCGTCCCAAAGGCCTTCGACCGTTTCACCTGACAACCCCAACCAATCACGCGGAGCGTCGATCCAAGACAGCTTCGACGTCGTCACTGAGACACCCTAAACTCCCGGTGCTGTAGCCACACGCGCGTGTTGAACGAGGTGAGGGTGCGCTCACGCTGCGTAGCTCCTCTATCGCTCCGGCCGCGCAGCGCACCGTTCCGCGCGAGTCGGCGCCTGATGTCGAGGTAGAGCAAGACGGGGCGCGGGAAAGATGAGTCGAGCATGTCAAACTCAGGCGATGTATACAGGGGTTGTGTCGCCTGGGATCGCGCACCTTTGAGAGCCGCGTCGTGACGATGGTGAAGGCGGCCGTGGACTGTTATTGTCGGGCGTGAAAAGGTGGAGTTTCGAGAAGTAGGAGGGGGTGTCGTGGCGGGGAAGCGGGCGGAGCACTGAGCTCGGCGACTGAGAAGTGGGTAAGGGTGTGGGGCACCGCGAGTGCGTGCGGGTTGGAGGAGTCCCACCTGACACGGCGCCATCGTCGCTGCAGGGATGCGAGGGAGAAGGGAAGAGGGAGGGAGTCGCTGAGAGGCGGAAGAGCCTCGATTACATACAATGGTCAGGTCTAAATGGTCGGCACCCATCAAGAACGGAGTACCCAAGCACCACTACTACTGGTGTACGGGTATCCACGAAATATTGCTTACAAGAAGAACCAGATGAGCACGGACAGGGAAAGTGGGAGGGGTGCACGGGTATCCACGCGGGGAGTTTCCTTATATTTTTGGCGATGATGAGAAAAATGCGCGTGATTAAGTACACTCCTCCACAAAAGTCCGGACATGCATTATGTTAAGCATAAGCTAGTCAAGAACACGCTCCCCTCTCACCACGTCAAGCACGACGATACCCGAGTACCACCCAATTGTAGGAGAGCCGAGAAGCAAGCAGTAAGCCGCCATCCGGGGTGGTTAGACCTCAGCTTAAAGCGGGTGTTGTCGGTGGAGTTTGTCGAATTAAGCCCATAAACTCCCGAGAAATTGTCTGAACTACACACGTCATTCTGAGCGCCACGCTTGGGCATTGCTCAAGCGCTCATACCAAGCTGCATACTTCTCTGTGTTCCACAAAACCGTCTTTTTGGGGGGTTTTTGGAGGGGGTTTGGAGGCGTGGGTGCCGTGTTCAATGCGCGAGGTTTGGTTTGCGGGTGTGTGAATAGAGCACGGAAGTTCACGCCGCTGGCACGGGTGATTTTTTGGAAAGCAGGCGAGCAAAAACGCACATGACGCAGGTTTGGATAAACACTGCACGCTGTAAACATGCGAGGGCGATTGGCTTAGGGGAGGGGCGAGGTCCAACTTGGCCGTTAGGGACGCATCACGTTGACGGTGGTGTTTGGAATGCTTGGGTATGTGCTTGTGCCAACCACACCCGCCCCACGCGTGGCACGCGTCGGAAATTGGGCTCGGAGGTCAATAGGAATGAAGAATTGGTAAACATATATCGACAAACCCCGCACAAATCGTCTCAGGAGGTGAGCCGACTGTGATGGGTGTTACTTGGCACTGCGGCTCAGCGGTGCCGGAATAGTTTGTAAATTAAAATAATTCATAACAAATTGATTTGTGGTATTTTGAACTTTGGAGTGAATGCGCTCGACGCGCATTGAAAAGACGCGTCCAACGGTACATTTTATAAAAAGTTTTGACCATACATAACGAAGTTATGATCGCTTGAACATTGTTGCCGAAAGCGGCTTGCCCTTGGGTTGTGCGCATATCGGTGGTAAGTCTACATACGCGATTTCTTGCGTTTCCCCCACAGCGGCCTGCCCAACACCTCCTCCCTCCGTCGCCTATGCATAATATTTGCGCGACCGTCGCATCAGTGTTCATATTGCGGCGTTGTGCGCCCGTTACTCTTTTCGTCTACCAAGCACGGCGACTGTTTGAAAGAGCGTGCCGCACGGGTGCGGGCGCGATAACCCCAAGTACACATGCCCGGCAGTGTTCGAACTCGCCCCTCGCAGTTGTCGGTGCATTTCATTTTGCGCGCAAAAGCATTGCCTGGGATTTCAGGATTTTTGTCAATAAAATCGACGCATGATTGCATTTTCTACTTGCGCAGGTGCGAAATCTTGTCCGGACTTTTGTGGAGGAGTGTAAAATGCGCGCGTGCGTTTTTTTTTTTTTTTTTTTTGCGCCCCCGGGATAAGGGGCTGGCAGGGAACCCTCAAAATGCGCTACCCGTAAAATGCGTGTGACCCTATTGTATTTAAATGGACATACTGTCGAATTATGTCCTCTTTTCACTCTTGCCCTCTTGGTCTCCCCCTTTTTCCCCTCTCCAAGTTCACGTCCGAATGTTACATTATCGAGGTTGAATTTACACGGGGGCTAGATTAGCAAGCGTTGCCATGACGCTTCGCAAGTCTAGCCGTCAAGGCTAGCTCTTAGTAAAACACATCGCCCTACATACGACGCGGAGCACACAGCGGAATATCACTTCATGCCTTTTGCGCGAGCACACCTCATGCAAACGGCATCTAGACTCTAGAAGTCTAGCAAGGTGTCCAAGATATATCTTATCTACCACCAAGTGTTTAGAACACCTACGACACAACCATGTCAAACTCTTTGCTTGACCACTTGTATCCAAATGTAGACATTCATGAAGTAGAGTCCCTACACAAATTGCAAATTTAACTTTGTTACTACAACAACTTTTGTTAAGATTAGAGGGAAACGACATTCAACGATCGAGAGACAACAAACATCATGAGATACTTCATGAGCCAACGACCTACGGTAAAGTCTGGGGTGGTACCGAGGGGGTCGCAACTACCCCAACATGTATTGCTACCCTACCCGACGACGCGTACATGGACCCGCGTTAATGGGTAGACGACCTCCCGACGGCCTACTTTGAAGGGTTACCACCGTCGAGCGTCACAATACCGTGCATGTGGCGACCGCGCCACGACGCATGCGACAAGTTTCTAACGGAGGAGAGATGCATCACGTCACGCGATGAATATCGACGCATATCATGCCACCATAGACACGGCACTCGAAAATTGCGCGTGATCATGTATTTACTAAATGTGTACGTGCGTGCGCTACCTGCAAAATGCGTGTGATCGTAATGTATTTATGGCCTATTATTAAATGGTCATACTCTTGTCGTCTTTACTATTTCCTATTGGTTCACCCCTTTTTTCCTTGTCCAAGTTCATATCTAAGCCTCCGCATCAAGCATTAATGGATTCATGGCATCACGATGCGCATGCCGCATTAGCCGCATCAATGCGTCAATGATTTAGTGCCCTATACGATCAATGCGTCCATGAATTAGGGCCGTATTTAATCAATGCGTCCACGAATCAGTACTCAGTTTAATCAATACGTACATGAATTAGCGTCCTATTTAATCGATACATCCATGAATCATTACCCTGAATAATCAATGCATCCATGAATTAGTGCGAATTTAATAAATGTACAACCAATTACCTATACTATTTAACGGGACATCGGTAGCATAGATGCATCACCATTTAAAATTTCATACACAAGATGATTGTATAAGTCGGTAGCAATACATGCTTACTTAACTACATACACGGTTACCATCCGGTAATAGTCCGGCTTATACTCTCCTTAAAATTGTATGTGTGAGGAGGCCGATGTTGATGCATCAATGCATTCGCCCCGCATTACCCGTACCAATGCATCCATGAATTAGTACCCTAGTTAATCGACGCGTCCATGAATAAGTGCCCTATTTAATCAATGCGTCTACGAATTAGCGCCCCATTTAATCGATGCATCCACGAATTACTTATACCGCACATTCAATCCATGCATCCACGAATACGTGTCATATTTAATCGATGCGTCCATAAATTTGATGAATAATAAAACGAATGGCGCCCGCCAGCGGCGTGCGGCAGCGGCCCCGGAGGCCCGCTCATCTTCTCACAACACTGAATCGGCAGAAAATTCAGTTCCTCCGAGCGGTAACGGTCTCCAAACTTTCAGACCGCCGTGTCAAAATCAGATCCCCCCTCTTCATTCATCTCTTTGGCCCATAAACGAACGCCACGGTACATGTTTTTTTCACCGACCGCCTCGCGACTGAGATCGCTTCCGCCGGAAGCGTCCACCCGCCGACCATGGCCACCCAAGTCGAGGACCTCACGGAACCCACACAAGTCCTCCTTCAGTTCGCGGACGCCCTCCAACCTGTCGCCAAGCCCACCCCGATCAAAGATGGCCCTTCCTCATTCCGGGTAAATATCCTCCACCTACCCAATAATCCCATCCTGTCACAATAAGGCCATGTAAACTTGCAAAGCTCACCACATACATTTCACACATTTGTACCCCTTAGCCCCACAGTTCATACCATCACCATCACTCCCCCCCCCCCCGGTCACTTGCCACGTCCGAGGCACCTCTTGGGCGGCCACATGCCTCATAATAACCGTCCTCATACAGTCCCAGCAATCACTCTCCCTCTCCTGCATAGACGCCGACGGCATCATACCCCCCTCTCGTTGGCTCTCCACACTCCTCCACCAAAAGCACGTGAATACACGCACCTAGGGTTTTAGGGTTTAGGGTTTAAACCCTAAACCCTAAAACCCCTTTTCAAACCCCTCCCTACTCCCCACCTTTTACCTCACACATCTCACTTCACTCCAAGACTTCCCAGACGGCTCCTACTTCCGCTCTAACCCCTCCCCCTCCCCCTCCCCCAACATAGTCACCAGCATACAAAGTTCCCTTGCCACAGAAATGTACTGCATCCTCATCTCCATCAATGGCTCAGCCACCATTCCACTCAAACACACATTTATGCACCGCGGGCTCACACACCCACGCAGCATGCACACTCAACATCAACCTCCACCATTACTCAACCTTTGGGAAGGCCCGGCTATCGGACCCTATCTTCACTACCGCACCTTCCCACTGACCACTCAGCATTTCAAAGCACAAAACCCTTTGCCGCAACCCTCCCACCCTCCTCCTCCTATGGACTCACCACCTCATGGACATCGACAGCTACGCGAAGTGGAAGCTCGAGACCTCCGACAACTCGATGATGGAGGCCGATGACGATACCCCACTTGACCTGGATTCCCTTCCATATATCGAGCTCTCCTCTACCCTCCATCACCCTACCCCAACCCCACCTCACACCCTTAAACCCTCGCAGAAACGCCTCTCCACCTCCCCGGAACCAACAGCCACCACTACCGCCCGACCACCACCACTACCGCCACCCCCTCCACCTCCTCTCCCAAACCCCACACCACCGCCGCCCACCCCCGCTACTCTTCCCACCGTCACCGAAGACTCCGCCGGCCCCATGGACTCCTCCTCCACACCCGTCACACATCCCGACCCCGAGCCCCCCACAAACTCACCTCTCTTGCCGCCACCGAACTCCCACCACCTCCAACACACGCCTCCACCACCATCACGTCCCCCCACCCCGTCCAACCCCTGCCCGACTCCACTTCTCACCCACATTACCCCATGGGCATCACACCCCACTTCCGACCCCTAACCGACCCCGCCCTTAAACTCGCCCCCCCGGTTGGGATCACCAAGCCCACCCGCTACCACCACAAAAACAACATCCCTTCCCCACCCCCCCCCCCCGCCAATCCCATCGTACCGCCAAACAACCCCCACCACCCCTCTCCACCCCTCCCAACCTCCCACCCCATCCCCGGCTCCCATCCCCGCTCCCTCCTCCGCCCCACTAGTGAAACCCTCCTCCTTACCCCTCCCATGCCACCTCCGACGGCGACCTCGAGGACTGGCTAGACGACCTTCCCGAAGAGACCGACCATGACTCCGCGATCCCTAGACCCTCCGACCCCTCCAAACCGGCCTCTAGGACCACACCGGCCGACATAGCCGAAACCCGTCCCTAAACCTATAAAAGTCGCCCCCCCGGCCCGGAGATTAGACTTAACAACCCCCCCCCCCCCCCCCACCACCACCTCCTTACCTGATATCCGACAACATGTTGTAACTACGGCCCAACCGGCCTCACTTCCACCCCACTTCAACCCCCACACATGCACCATCAGTACCACACAAGTACATAACTACCTCATCGACTTAAACCTTGAATATGATCAAAGTTGAGGGGGCAACAAGGAATGCTTACACTCGGTGAGTGACACTGCATGTCATCTCACCCTCAGCAAGTGCCTAGCACTTGCCTATCACATGACACGTACTCACCTTGTGGTGAGCACACGCCAACATATATTCTGAGCCTTTAGATGATATCTAACGCTCAGCAACTTGCCACTATCAGCAACCTAATCCTCTCTATTGTTGATTGGCTTATCATCTTATTGTGCTGAGTCACAGCCGTACTATCACGATGCTACTCGACCAACATTGCTGTGTAGCAACTTGATTACCACACAAAACCATGTCTCGCAACACTCCCCCTTGCTACGCAGGAAATCCCATGATGGCATTGCACAACTTGCCATGCCTTGCACTCACTAATGGCTTGGTAAGCACATCAGCAAGCATGTTCTCCGTCGCACAATACTGCACCTCGATGTCTCCGCTCTCCACCTTCTCCCGACAGAAGTGGTACCTCACGTCCATGTGCTTGCTGCGTCCGGTCGTCATGCTATTCTTGCTGAGTGCAATACAACTCTGATTGTCCTCGTGAATTGTGATGGGAGACCCGGAGTCTTGATGAAACTCGTGGAGTAGTTGCTTCAAAAACATCGCCTCCTGAGTGGCCGCAGTCAGCGCCATATACTCTGCCTCCGCTGTCGACAACGCCACAGTTTGTTGCCGCTGACTTTTCCAGCTCACCGCTGCACCGTTGAGCATGAACACATACCCCGTGCGAGAGCGCCGCTCGCCAATATCACTCGCGTAGTCAGAATCTGACCATCCTACCACCTTTGATGAGGGTGCGCCACCGTACATCAAGACCGAATCTGCGGTCCCCTTGAGGTAGCGGAGCACCCTCTTGGCTTGCTCCCAATGTGACTGAGAAGGGGTCGGACATGTACCTACTAAGGTGGCTAACAGCCATGGTGATGTCGGGCCGTGTGCTTACGGAAGCGTACAACAAGCTGCCGATCAAGCTTTGGTACGGCACTAGACCGGGAGGCAACCTTGATGTCGACGTCTCCACACAATTGCTCAAAGCATCGACCGCCATAGGTGAGCCAACTGGCTTGCAGCCCATCATGTTGAAGCGCTCCAACATATCTAAGACGTATTGTTGTTGTCCAATCCTGATGGTGCGGCTGCCACGATCACGCTCGACTGTCATGCCAAGCAACCAAGACACTGGACCGAGGTCTTGCACGTTGAACCTTTCGCCGAAAGCCGACTTGAACCCAACGATGAAGCTACCCGCTGGTCCGACGATGATGCTGTCGTCCACGTACAACGCCAAGACATAAAGCTCACCCTCCTTGATGAAGACGTAAATGCCGGGATCCACCTTGGATTGGGTAAAGCCATACTCCTCTAGCCATGCTGTGATGGTCTTATTCCAGTTCCTAGGAGCTTGCTTGAGGCCATACAATGATTTCTTCAACAAGCACACTCGCTCCTCTCCATTGATGTCGAAGTGACGGAATCCTTCCGGCTGCCTCATGTAGATTTCCTCCTCGATATCGGCCTCCAAAAATGCCGTCACCACATCAAGCTGCTCCACCTCCCAATCATTATAAGCAGCAAGCGCGAGCAACGTTCGAATAGAAATCACCCTCACTGTGGGAGCGAAGGTCTCGTGGTAGTCCACACCCTTCTCCTGAGTAAACCCGCGAGCCACAAGTCTTGCTTTGTACCTTGCAATCTGTCCATTGGCATCGCGCTTCAGCTTGAACACCCACTTGGAATCTACGAGTTTGCGACCGGCAGGACAAGGGACCAATGTCCAGGTTTTCCGAGATACAAGTGAGTCGTACTCGCTCTTGATAGCTGCCTCCCACTCCCCCGATTGGGGACTCCTCAGCGCTTGCTTGTATGACACCGGCTCTTGAACGGTCGGGCTGCTGGATGACTTAATAGCCGCGGTACTTCCCGTAGTCCATCTATCTCCCGAAGCGCCCGCTGAACGGAGATTATACCTTGGACTGGGTACGCATTGCTGTGGTGCGGCAGTGGATCGAAGATTATACCTTGGACGTGGAGTCTCCCCCGAATGCATGTCCCGTTCATCTTCCGTCGACCCGGAATGCTGCCGCGACTCCCGTAGCGGCGACTCCCCCGAAGGTGTATCCCGTTCTTCGCTACACATGGTGCGCGGGATGCTGTCCTCTTCATCATCAGTGCGTTGCTCCGCATTGCTCTCCCCCATGGAGAGGACTGCAGCCTCATCGAACACCACGTTACGGCTGCTCACCACCCGACGAGTAGCAGGATTGTACACCAACCACGCAGGTGATTCGGAAGCGTAGCCCACAAAGACACCCTTCCACGCGCGATCGTCAAGTTTGCGGCGTTGAGACTTGTCAACGTGGACATAGGCCGGACAGCCGAAGACCCGCATGGAGCTCAAATCAGCTCGTCTACCGGTCGCCAAGGTGAAAGGTACACCGCCGGCTCCGCTGCTATGCACACGATTGCGGACATGCACCGCAGCGGCCATCGCTAGAGCCCAATACGATTTAGGCAGCGCGGCTTGCCGGATCATTGACTGCGCCATCGGGACCAATGTCCCCCACTGCCGCTCAATCCGGCCATGTTGCCAATGCGCGTAAGGGGCAGTGATCTCCACAGCGATGTTGAACTCATCCAAGAGGTTTCGGAAGGCAGCACCTAAGAACACCGTGTCATTGTCCACCCTAAGACGACGAACCGTGTGCCCAAGAGAGCGGATGGTAGTCAACATGCGACGGAACGAGGCGGGAGCCTCGTCCTTGGAGCGGACCGCATCATGCAGCATGAAACGGCTCCGGAAATCAACCGCACACAAGCTGTACCGCCGTCCTCCCAAGGATGGAACACTCATAGGACCGCAGAAGTCTAAGCCGAGGACCTCAAAGACACCAACGTCCCGGTCAGCCGGCTCACGAGAGATACGGCGGACGTGCGACTTACACACAGCACACGTCTCACAGAAGCCCAACTTCTCCGACGCAGAAAACGCCACACCCTCCACCTCAGTGGCCAAGAGCCCGTCCAATTGCGACTCGCCAAGGTGACCGAGTCGGGAATGCCACAACCGTTTTTCCAATGGCGCAGTGGCGACCGAAGCGGTAGGATTCGACGAAGCAACCCGCGCCGGCAACCACACCAACAAATGCGCGCGCTCCAACGGAACCACCACGCCACCACCATGACCGGCATGAAGACGAAGGTGGTCCACGGGATCAGCTAACACCACAGAATGACCTTGTCGCCGAGCTTGGGTGAGGCTGACAAGCCGATGGTAAGACCACGACGCACGACGGGATAGCTCAGGAACGTGGAGCACATTCTTTAGCGTGGCAGGAATCTCCTCTCCATCTTCAGCCTTCACAATGATGCGGACCGAGCCCACTCCAACAGCGCGGGCGCTGATACCCTTCACCCAAAGCCGGTCGGTGAGCGCTCGATACTCACAGAAGTCACGGCGCACACTAGTCATGTGATGGCTGGCGCCGCTGTCGGCCAACCACATCCACGTTTCCCCATCGCGCTCGAACATGTGTCGAGCCTCGGAGAATGGCCTCGCAGGGGTGGCTGTCACGTCCATGACCGCCGGAAAAGCAACCGGGGAGTCCACTTGCGCAGAGTTACCTCCGGTGTTGTTGACGGGGCACTCGGACCTGCGATGGCCCTTCTTACCACAGCCATAGCAAACACCACGAAAAAATCTCGCTCCGCCTCTGCCATATGAGGTACGACGAGTAGTCGCAGCTCCTTGAAGAGATTTCAGTTGGTCTTGGAGCTCGGAGACTTGCCGCTTCAAAGGTTCAGTCGTTGAGTCATCATGAGACGCTGCAAAAGCCGTAGGCGTTGGGGGCTCCGTTGTATGTGATTGCGCACGACTCTCGATGCGCATGCCCTTTTGACGAAGATCACGCTTGACGGTATCCATGTTGAGGTCGTGTACGTCCCACGTGTCGGTGATGGAGTGGTATTCGCTGCGCAGGATCTTCACCAAGTACATGATGATACGCCGGTCGTGGACGACGTCCCCAACTCGGACAAGCTGTCGTTGCAGTCGAACTAACCGGTTCAGGTATTGAATGCCGGTCTCGCCGTCCGCTTGCGGCGTCTCCAAGTCCTGCAATAGTTCCGTACACCGGTAAATACCATCGTCCTCATAATGATTGACTAACGCAGTCCATGCAGTGTGGCCGCAGGTCTTGTCATCCTCGCTAACATTCTCGATAATGGAAAGGTCGTCCTCCGGCAGCGCAAGAATCAATGTGGAGTACATGTCGACTTGTTGTTGAGAGGAAGCGGCACCATCCGACGACAAAGCCGGAGCCCACTTTTGCATCAAGCCAAATGCACGGAAACGTTTCTTCCACACGTCAAAATCTCGTCTCTCCCCACTGAACTTGGGTAGTTTCACGGAGTCCATAGCAGGTACGTCGGATGCGCTCGCAAGAGCACCAGAAAATCAGGAAAAATGCCAACAAGAAAAGCACCAAGTACCGGTGAAGAGGCGGGCAGCACGGCTCAGAAAAGGAGACGACAAAGGGCTGACCGAAGACGCAGTTGTACTCCCGGAGTCTATACAGCCAAGGCAATCAGAAACGAGTCTCAGAAGGTCGGTCAAGTGACGTCGTACAGGAGTGCTAGTACACTTGTGGTAAGATGCCCTTCCAAAAATTCAGCCGGACCACTATAGGCTTTCACGAGAAAAGAGACTGGCGGGTGACAAGCTCCGGAAGCGAATAAAATTCCAGAAAGCGCCAAGCTATAACAAAGGAAAGCAAGCCGATCTTCACGTCACACGAGACGGCGTTCGGGGGTTCAACCCGGCTCCAAGCGACACAAACAAGCCGCTACCAGCCGGGTATCGAAGTAAGGCTACAAACACAAGCAAGAGCCAGCCACTTTGTGAGCCAGCCGCACCTCACGTATCGTGCGACACCACAAAGGTCTACCACTCTTCGAGAAGCAAGCTCTAGGTTCCAGTCAAGACAAATGACTCCAACAACTAGCAGCTTGAGGGCCCATGACCTATCAAAGTTGAGGGGGCAACAAGGAATGCTTACACTCGGTGAGTGACACTGCATGTCATCTCACCCTCAGCAAGTGCCTAGCACTTGCCTATCACATGACACGTACTCACCTTGTGGTGAGCACACGCCAACATATATTCTGAGCTTTAGATGATATCTAACGCTCAGCAACTTGCCACTATCAGCAACCTAATCCTCTCTATTGTTGATTGGCTTATCATCTTATTGTGCTGAGTCACAGCCGTACTATCACGATGCTACTCGACCAACATTGCTGTGTAGCAACTTGATTACCACACAAAACCATGTCATTGCTACATTAAGTTGACAATTTCCACAACCGTGTTGTCTACCCCGACTAATGGAGTAACATGTCTAACAGAGGCTCACCCCCACACCTTGGCACACCCCAACACTCTTTGCTCACTCTCAAATTGCAACACTCCCACTTTGGTCTCCTCCACATCACCCACACATGTCCTACATGGATTGACTCCCTCCGCCACCCACCCCCTCCTGCACTTTTCACCCGCTCCCTATCACTCCTCGCCTCATGGAACGCCACCTCTCCGCCACCCCCCCCCGGACCCTTCGTATCCTTAGCCCCCCCCCCCCCCCCCCCCTCCGCCAACTTGACACATGCAACGCGTGGTCGTGCGGCATCCACGTACTCTTTCACAAATGCTTCATACTCACCGCAACCCCCGACCATGCGTCCGACCCCCTCGCTTCGATCCCCGCTGCACAGTCTACTCACGACTCCACTCCCTTCTCTGACACCACACGTTTCGCTCCACCCCCTCCCAATCGGCCGCTCCCAACTTTTGAACACCCTCCACCCCCCTTGCCGCTCCCCGCCCGACTCTACCCGCTCCTCCCCACACACCCCTCTCGACCCGCCCCCAACTACGCCCCCCCAACCCACAACCCACAACCCCTCCCCCCCGCCCCTCCAACACAACGCAGCAGCAATCCCCCGGATAACCCACCCCACCCCCCCGCTCACTCCCCTTCACTAGTCCTCCCACACCACATCGCCCAACCACCTAACCTCATCAACCTCAACACCCGAGGCCTCTACACATACATCATGGACGTCGAACACCTCGCAACCACACACCAACCACACGTTTTCCTCCTCTCACCGAAACCAACCACACATCGCACAAATCCCTCTAGCGCGTCGCCCTCACCCAATATCTACTCAAAAGCGCTCGTCCGCACTACTCACATGTGTCCCAGCCCCACGTAGGCGTCCTTCTCGCAATTCGCAAATCGTCATTCCACTCCGCCACTGCCAGACCCCCGCCCTCCACCTTGGCCCCCACATAACTGCCTAGTCTCTCTCTCCTCACTCCGGCACCCCATACCTCATCATAGAGGTCTCTAAATGCCCCAACTCCACTATTCCGCTTGTACGAAGAAGTTGCCGCATGGGGTCTCAAACTCGGCGATGACCACCCAGCTCACCGCGTCCTTTGGGGAGGAGAATTCCAAACCACCACTCACCAATGTACCGGAAACTCCGCCCTCACCTCCCCTTATCACCTTCAACCACTCCACTACACCCTCCCATCCCCACCTTCTCCCGTAGCGGCGGTTGCCTAGACCATTGGCTCTCCATACCCCCCTCACCCCTCACCCCCTCCCAATCCGCCATCTCGGTCTTTCCCTCCCCTACACTTCACCGATCACTCGGCCATCCACCTCGTAATCCCACCCCCCTCCTCCCTCATCGCTCGACCACCCTCGCCCGACAACCGCTCCCACAAACCACACTCCACCCGCAAGTACACCCTCAAACTTTTCTCACACAACACAACATAAAAGAATACCAAAGCAGCACACCCGACCTCATCAACCAAACCGCCTCCCTCAATGTTGCCATACCCAACACACCCTCATCCACCGCCTTCACAGATGACCTAGTCATCCTAGCCTCGCAATTCACTACCCTCCTCTCAAACCACATGGACCATGCAGCCACCATTTGACCCCTTCTCCCCCCGGAAAAACTTCCCCCGACACCACCATTCGGCTCTCTAAAAAATCCCGTAAACTCGTTAAAACCCTCCGTCGCTGCAGCACTACCGGCGGCCAACTTCCCCTTGCCCAGTCTCTCCTCCATACAACCGATTATACGACCCGTAATACCATCAAACACAATAGTCAAGCAAGCATCCGCCACCTCCTCCACAATTCCGCCATTGATAAATTGAAAAAATAAATCCCGCGCCAACAGTGCTTACGACGTTAACCCAAAGTCTTACCACCGCCTCCTCAAAATACGAAGCGGCCTCCTCCCCCAGAGCAGCGCTACCTCGACCCTCCATAAAGTCGCTTGTCCCGACACGACCGTTGTAGCCTCTCCCCACGAAGTTATTGCCGCAGTCCACTCACACTTCGACAAAGAACTCACCCGCGTTATCCCGCCCGAACTTCCCATCCCTCCATGGGAACACCCCGACAACCCCCGCCCCTTCGTCATCGAACCCCGCGGGGACCCCTCCCTCACCCTCGCCGACTTGATAACCCGAGATACATTCGACAACACGGTCAATTCGCTAGGTATTGGCAAAGCCCCCGGTCAAGATGGCATCCCCAACGAAATCATAAAATTCCTACCCCGCGCGACCCGCTCCGCCCTCCTCTCCCTCCTCGCTCACAAGGCGTATACCCCCCCCCTCCCCCCCCCCCTTTGACTGGTGCCACAACACCACTTGCTTGCTACACAAAAAGGCGACCCGACCCTCCTCGACAATTACCGCCCCATTGCCCTCATGAACAACGTGCTCAAACTTTGGACCGCACTAATAAAAAGGCATACTCAAGTATGCAGAAACCCACGGCATTCTCAGCGAGCAGCACGACGGATTCCGCCTCCAACGCAACATCCACGGCGCCCTCGCCTCCATCATCATGATGATAGAGGATGCAAAAACATGCAACAAAGACAAATACGGCATGTACGCGGACTTCGAAGGCGCCTTCAACGCCGCCGACCACCGCATCATGCTCCAACAATTGCGACAACTCGGCATGCCCTCCACCTTCGTTGACACATGCGAACAAGTATATGGTGTCGCCACCACCGACTATATAAACCCCTACGGCCCCACCCCTTCCATCGATAACAACCGCGGCACCCAACGGGGAGACACCCTTTCCCCCTTCCTATTCACCCTCTTGCTCGAGCCCTTCCTCCGTTGGCTCACGGTCGGCAGTAGAGGCTACCGCCCCGGAACCCCCACCACTAATACCGATCCCACAAATCCCACGGCGACCTACCCCGGCCACGGCTTCGCCGACTACCTCAGCCTCGCAACGGGCTCTCCCTCCAACATGACTATTCAGCTTCAAAAGCTCTCCATCTTCAGGATGAACACAAGTGTGATTGTTAACGTTAGAAAATGTTGCATTACCGGCGCGCTATGGCGTCGAAGCAACGCGCTCTCCCTCGCCAACCGCACCCTTCTCGCGTCCCACCTTCAAAACCACTTCGTTATCATTAAGGCGCATTACTCCCCCATCCCATCCATCAGCCCCTCGGACTCCTACCGGGTCCTCGGGGTCAAATTCAACACGGCCCTCACATTCACCGAACATTGGCAGGAACTAAAGCGCACAACCACCTCCCTCATCAATGCCCTCTCCACATCCTTGCTAACCCAATCCATCAGCATACGCGTCATCCGCGGACTCCTCATCGGCAAGCACTTCACACTCCAGCTCGACCTCTTCAACGACATCCAGCTCGACATCCTCGAGGGCCATCAAATCTGCCATGCACTCCGCTCCGCCGTCTCCTAGGTGCGTAACCTCCCCCGCACCGCCCTCCACCGCCCCACATCCGACCTCGGATACGGCCTTCCCTCCCTCAAAGCCCGTGTTGCATAACTCACAGTCTGTCACCTACACAAAATTATGAGCACGCCGGGATACAGAGGCCAAATCCCCACCGAACCCCTAGACACCATTCATGTCCGCATGCCCACCACACACGTCGCCGCTAAACATACCTCTTCACCCACCACCATCCACCCATATTGGATTCCTCTCTTAACACCCCACCTTCCCCGCTCCCCCACCACCGTCTCCCCCGGCATCGGACCCCCCCGCATCAACAACACCTCTCCCCTTGTCCCCACCATACACATCAATTCGGAATACCTCTCCCCCTCGGACCACCACTACCCTCCATGTGGACGTCACACGCATCCTTTCCAAACACTATCACAATGAATACGGCCAGACACAATACATGGTTGAATGGGCCCCGGAGCACGTCACGGAATTGGATATCCAACTCCAACTCGACGACGGCTTCCGCCTCATCTCCTCCGCCCCCACCTCGGTATGTCTCCACACCCTCTCCCCCTCCCTTTGCTCTATTTTCCCCAAAACCCTCCAGCTAGACCCCACTTCCACGTGCAACACATGCCCGCACTTGCCGTCCATTCCCACTGCCGCCCCGCCTAGGGGCCCGACATGTGGTAATGCGACTAGTGCGACCGCGGCCATAAGCACGACTTCACTCGCCTACACGAGGTGCATTGGGCCCCAACCTCCAACTCCACGACACCGTCCGGCCCCACTGCCCTCACCGCCTTCAACTCTGGCTTCGCTCCAACCACAACACCCATTCTACCCGACCCCGGACCTGCCCCATGGACGCTTCCCCTCATCTCCTTCAACCACGACCCCATCAATCCAAACCTCGACATGCTCCCACTGGCACATTCATCATCCACACCCACCCCGCCCTCCTCGACACAGACATCTTATGCACCCCCGACGGCCGAGCGGTCACAGCCCTCTCCGGCCCCCGCATAAAGCACCTCTTCCAACTCTTCCGCCGAGAACTCACACACCGCACATTCGAAGAAGAGGTCTGCCACATCATCACACGACTAGGCTCCGGCTCAGAAATCCACTCACCCATACCCGCAACCACCACACGCAACATATGGGCCACTCGTGAGGACCTCCTCTCAGCCCTTCGCAGCACCTTCCATACCCCAACCGAACTCTACTCAGACCCCCTCAACAAATCCATGCACTCACACACCTCCCACTCACTCTACCCTAAAGACATCGCGTCTTCTCATCCAGCGGCAGCAACGCACCATACACATGGCACGGCACAAACATCGCTAACATGGAATACGATCACGAATGTATGCGTCGCACCATGGAACACGCAATCACTAGCGCCCACTCCATAGCCTCACACTCCCTCAGTGCCACCATCCTCATACTCCCCCGATGGACCTTCGCACGCCCCTGATTGCACGCCGCCATCACCTCGCATCGCACACTCTCCGCGGGGGGAGTAAAACCCCCGAAACACCCTTGGAGAGGTTGGATTTATGTGGTTAGCGGTCTAGCCATGATTTGTGAGTTTCCTATATGGCTTATTTGGGAGAGCTCAGAGACAGCAACCGGCGCATACGGTAATTGTGTAAACCGGCGCATACGGTACATGTTCTAAACAATTTCAATTTCAATTTCCCCCGATGGGAACACACAGCACACCGCCATTCCAAATACATCAACTACCATTCACCCACCACCTCTACACCCTTCCTAACGACGCAAATACCTTCCTACCCCCATACCAACACACATGCACCCCCACCCCCACACCATTCGGCACACGCTGGATAGTGGACATTTACCTCGTTGCCACCCCCCTTGCACTCTCCTTCCTGCCCACCAACACAGCCATGACCGCCCTCCACAACACACTCGAATCCATGTACCATACGCACCTTCTCAACCCCTCCATCACCATCTCGCCTACGCCCCTCTCTGACACCTACTCATCACACTCCTCCGGTATCTACCACCTCCCCCCAAACACTTACCCCGTTCCGGAACACACGTCACTAGCACACTCCCCCACCAGAGGAGCACTTGCTTGGGATTGGCATGACTTCGTATCCACCGATGGATCCAAAAAGGGAGGCCTTTCCCCCCTTGGAGCGGCTACCACCCACCCCGCCTCGGATCCACGTGCCAAAATTCTGGTGACCTCCACTCCTCCCTCCCACACCATTATCCGTGCGGAATTTGCGGGCATTGATATCGGCCTACAACTCGGCCATACCCACCTCCTTACGGACAGTGCGTTCTCACTCGGCCTTATCCAAGGCTACATGACCTACCCATCCGCCTACCGACACAACATTTACCGTGACACACTTGACTCCATCACACACACCCTCAAAACCCGCCGCGAGTCAGGCATCCGCACCCATCTACGCAAAATCAAAGCACACAACCACTCAATCGGCAACGACCTCGCAGGCACCTTCGTAAACCAAGTTGCATACGGCCACCCACCCGACACAGCCTACACCACGGGCTCATACGCGTCGATAGCCTATGGACATGACCATGCACACTCATGCCCCCAACCCTAGGGGAGCCCATACCTTTTGGGTACACCAACTTTAAAACTGATGCACACACATACAACACCAAACACACACACACATATACACACACATACACACACACAACACACACGCACGCACACACACACACACACACACACACACACACACCTTTCACAAACTACCAAACACGGTGCCCTCCTCGCCCGCGCCGTGGAGGACGGGGCCGACTTCACCTTTCACAAAAATACACATCACTCACCAATGTCCAATTTACACCCAAGCAAGATTTCATGTGCTCGGGGCGTGCACAACACCCGCCTTCTATCACACAACCCCACCGTGCGTTGCCCAATGTGTGGTCAATTCACTAGCAACGGCCAGATGGCCGGTAAGTGTCCCACCATGTCCGGCCTTAGGCAAGACCGCCATAACAGCGTGCTACAACTCCTCCTCTCCCTCATGGAGCGCCACAACGGAGGTTGATGGGAGACCATCACGGCAGACTTTGGTAACAAACCCATCAAATCATTTTTACCTCACACCCATCCATACCCCCCTTGACTGCCACCCCCTCATCCCACCCACATGCCCACCCGTCTTGTTGCTGCTGACGAAGGCCTCTCGCCCAACTCCCTCACTTCATGCCATGCTATCCTCCCCGACGAGATCCCCCCCCCCCCCCCCCCCCCGCATTGAGACCCCCAGCGCACAAACCAGGCTTCATCCGGCTTCTGGAGCCGAGATTCGCCGGACACACAAACGGCCGCAGACGTAACTCCTCGATTAAAAAGATTCAAATAGGAAAGTGGAAATACTGCACGGACCACAACCTCTCCCACACACCTCAATTGATTCGCTAGAAATACACCCCATCGCCAACGCCAATCGCCAACACTAGCAAGATACCGCAGTCGACATTTTCCCCATCGTCATGAGTCGCACATGTACACCTCACTCATCCGCCGTTACCAGTTTCACCCCCCTTCTCACCCTTAGCACCGACCCTCTTGACAGACTCATCTCAAAAACTCGACTCAACACGACACGCCTCCTCGCACGACTTCATTTGCACACGGTCCAGTGGCTGCATCATTTCCTTCTCATATATTGCATCAAATCTCGCACGACCTCACGACGCACCTCCACACATTGCACCTAGGCACGCCCCTCACTGCACGCTACCAACCTCACGCACGTCACACTCCCCGGGGGGGAGAGGAAAGCCCCCCAACATCCTTTGCAAAGGTTGGATTCAGGCGGTTCACGGTCTAGCCCTAACTTGCAAGTTCGTGAATGGCATGGTTGGGAGGGCCTAGAGACATCAGCCGGTTTCACCCGGCACATGTTGTAATCAATTTCGATTTCAATTTCGCACATGAGCCCAGATTAGGCAAGCTCGATTTGACCGTCACATGCTGACCAACAAGGATAATCAACGCCCTAGAGCGGCGGGAGCGGGCCGTGCATCGCGGAGATAGTGACAAGCCATTTTCTATTTTTTTGGCGATAAACAATGTATGTCCATGTAAGATTTATATTATGTTGCGGACGGAAAAGGATAGACAAAGAGACCCCCCGGCGTAAAACCCTATTCGTAAAATCTAGATGGTAGTATTGGGTGCGCTCTGAGACGTCATCCGATTTATCGTGTGCTGCCAGTATTTCTTGTTAAAAAAGAAAAATGATGTCGATTTCAATAGCGCGCTTGCTGGCGTACGGAGTCCTCAAACTGTGGGTCTAGTGTCCCAAAAATACGACGGTGGCACTCCCAACGCGGGTCAAGCATGCATTAAACGCGGGCATTCAAGCACATCATGAGATGTTCTATAGATGTAGGCACATCCACGTTTTAAATCTATGAGTACTGGTTATTATATATAGCAAAATGATGGCTAAATTGTAAATAAGGTGCGAGTTGTATTGAGGTAGGGTATCATAAATGGTTTTACTAAGCTCGGGCGCGCAGCGCCTCGATGCCTCTGCTTATGTGCCCGTCTCCGTTCTAGGTCACACATAAGGCCGTCCTCAACATGACCCCCCCCCCTTCCCATTCTCTATGCCACCTCGCGGAAAAATATATAACGATCCATCTTATGCCCGACCCCGTCAGCCCCCTCCTCCTGCGAGCATACCGTCTTCCCACCCCGGAGGAGGGAGAAATCGCCCCACACACACACCACTGCTGCGCAAGACCGCAAGGATCTACTCAAGCTGTGTCGGGCGCCACTTGGGCCTTCAGTGGACACCCCGCCCGCAAAGTCACCCGACCAAGCCACCTTCACGCTTCAACATCACGCCATAAAATCATCTATGCTTTAATTTCCCTCTATGCGCACGGCGCGAGCCAACTAAGAGGCTTTGTGTGCCTCTCCAGATTAACTACCCGAGCTACTTTTATGGCGTATGCCACCGACAAGCTCAAGCGCCTACACAATCATCTTCGTCACCTACGCATTGACATGCTTGCTATCAACACCAACACACACATCGCCCCTTGAGGTGTGAAGGCAATTCTAGGCCCGCTGAACTTGGCACAATTTTCGTCGACGCGACTAATCGACGTCGAAGTCAACGCGACAAGAACACGCCGACGAATACCCGACCCCCCCGTAGAGTTTATAGAGGAGGGCGGTCCTTACCTGCCCAACGAGGATTCTACTTCTTCGGATCGGCAACTCGTCACTTACACGCGCCACCAACAGCCTCAACCCTAGCACTCACATGTAACTTCCGCCGAGGACGCAGATTTTCTAGCTCTACGCGCGGCTCTCCGTAGCGCAACCCCCGAGACCCGCTAGCTTTTGCATCAAGAATACGAGTGCCTCCAAGCTCTTGAGGACATCCCACGCAGACACGCCAATCGTAAGATGCCCCACCCTAACCTTGACCAGCCCTCCTCAGCCCCTATTCGACCCGGTGATCCACATACTCTTCACCGTTTCCCCCCCGCTCATTCGCCGCTGGCCGCTAGCGATAACCACAACGCCTCAGTCGCGGAACGCCCAACCATACACCCACCCACTCCGCAGGGGGTCGCCTCAATTAATGCCCGCGCATCAACCTCACCTCCAGATTGAAACCTAATAGTGGGACATCCTTGATTGCCTTAACCGCACTTTCTAAGTGGTCTTGCCTCGAGTGAGTTTCGAAAAAGAAGGGGACCAGCATGCCAGTCCCCTCAGCGTGGCGATCGGAGTTAGCGACATAATACTAACTATAGGCTGCATCTTATTCCGTGGTGATGAGGGATTATGTGGTTTTTTCGCTGAACAATATGTAGTGACGTGTATTCCATCTTTTGGCAAGCCACAAGTTAATTACACTCCCTTATGCGGTTTTACTGACTTAGTCCATAGGAGTATCTATGAATAGGAGCCCGGCCTAAAATTTTGCACTCTCATGTCTCCCCATATGGTTGATGTAAGAACGCCCTTAGAGCATCGGTGCATCGTAGACCGATCCATGATGTAAATAATTTCATTTCATGTTTAGTGCACAAACTATAACCAAAGCCCCATGAACCGAATTTCTCCGGCGGTGGCCGATATGGAGGATCGTCGCCGCCAACCGTGCTGCTCAACCGTTTGCGAGTGTCCTCCGGCATCATAGCTCATATCGTGGCTCGCCCCCAAGGCGAGTTCGATCATCACATTGTTGTGCCGCGGGTAGCGAGCGCCTTGCCCGGGCGTTGCTTCCCGACAGTCCGCCGCAAGCTCCGATGCCCGCCTTCCGCCGCAGACTTGTCCGTACCCTCCTCGCCGCCAAACACTCCCGAGATAAAGATCCCGCTCCACGAGTAGGAGAGCATTCAAGGCATATCCTGTCTTGAAAAGTATTATCGGAAAGGTCGGGCGGGTGATATTGGCGCCGGTGGGTACAAATACATATGTTTTCATAAGCCCTCCGTACATAGCTTTTCAGACAATTGTTGACCTGGCGGATCGCATCTGTCGGCTCCTTCCGCCCACCCCCTACCGTGTCAAGCTTGGCACGGCAACTTTGGAAACTGACTACCACCAATAAGGGCTGAGCACCGACGGGCCTACAAGCGCACCCCTTCTTGCGCCGGCGGGCGCCGAGAGAATGAGACTAGCGTGTCATCATTAGTAAATTATTGGTTATATCGGTAATATAGAGGTTTGAATTACATGGCTAGAATTACGCAGTAAAAACGTTACCTCCGACGGTACAGCTCCCCTACCGGTTCAAGCGCCCACGCGCGCACGGACAGTAAAATGTCCGCACACTATGTGACGCACTAGCAGCGATTGTGTGTCCACCTTCTGCCTTTTGCGAAAGCTATCGCTCACGCAAACCCGATTCCCTCTCATTATTCGTGTAGGGCCACCAATGCCAAATTCTGCAAGTTATCCACATCTTTGGCATAAGTCAGCCCCAACACAACTCAAACGTATTGTTGTAATAATTCATCAACATTTAAAAAAAATCATTAGTGAGAAGTTTGTCTTGAGGCCGTAAATGATTATATTTTCTTGCAAAGCGCACGCCTTGGGATATACATTGCGGTAGCTGCCCTAACTAAGCCGGAGCAACGCAATGTAGGTGGTATGGCGAGTATGGGACTATGTAATAAGCGGATCATTCAAAAAGTGTGGAGGCCGTTGTGCAACGATGTTAGCGGGCTCAATGATAAGGTCTTAGTGCAAGGGGGTTTTAAATAAGACTATGAATAGCGTTATGCTACATACTCCAATAGTAAAAGTGTTGCGAGGGAGGAAGACGCAGTATTCAATTCGAAGTCGCATGTTATTGAATGAATGAACAATATTTTGAACACTAAATGATGCCATGAGTGTCGCACATCAATTATCAATGTGATAATAACCCATCTGCGAAGGTAAAGGCCACATGCAACCACCTCAAAGTTGCATAAACTTCTACGTCTTTCATTCACATTCAACATTGTACATGTTAAAAAGACACAATGAACAACGAATAATCTTATATTGCTTACAAAAGTAATTCAAAAAGACTAAGGCAACGCATATTGGATTCTAAATGGTATATACCCTACTATATTTATTTGCTAAAATGTGTGTGTGTGTGTGTGTGTGTGTGTGTGTGTGTGTGTGTGTGTGTGTGTGTGTGTGTGTGTGTGTGTGTGTGTGTGTGTGTGTGTGTGATCCTTTATTATCACCTCGAGTGGATTCGGTATTACAAATGCTTTGCGATATTTCTTTTTCGAGAAAATAATTGACTTGGTGCATAGTGCAAAGGAAAAGAACAACAAAGGAATATTGACCGGGTAGTTAGGGTTTCCCTCCCTGCTTCTCTCTTACATGTAAACAGTTTAAGGTCGGTTCTTACATGAACTTAGCCACCATCCGCGAAAGATGAGATGTTGGTGCATAGTGCACTTATTGGGATAGGGATTGGGATGCGTCTTTGACTACTGTGCATCGCTACCATGGGTTCGTGAGAATAGATGGCATGATTTTAGTGATAACAAAAAACAAGTGAGAGAGAAAGGGTGTGTGTGCGTGTGTGTGTGTGTGTGTGTGTGTGTGTGTGTGTGTGAATATGTGTGTGTGTGTGTGTGTGTGTGTGTGTATGTGTGTGTGTGTGTGTGTGTGTGTGTGTGTGTGTGTGTGTGTGTGTGTATCACAGCTACAAGTGGGTCTCTGTGGATTTTAAAGATTATATGAAAATACAGAGTGAGAGACACAGAGTGTATATGTTTTGCGTGTGCTTGAATGATTACAAAAATATAAAGAACGACGGGTACAACTACGGGCTACTCGTAGAGGAATAATTCCAGAGAATATTGGAATGAACTTCGATTGACCTCGGGATAATTCCTTTGCTGTATGCTTGAATCCCGCGATGGCTCCATATCCGCGCGACTCGTTGTCCGTACGCTCCCGTACTTGCTGCTGATGTCCCTTGAATAATAAGTAGGGAGACGGCGGTAGTCAGCCAGAAATAGCGCTAAATGACAACAAAAGAAAGGATAACTAAATAAAGGACAGCAGCCAGACCTGAAAATTTACACCTACGTGGTGCCTGTACGGGTTGCAGATAACATTTTCAGTACTAATGTTATTGTTGGTATGATAAAACACCGCTATTTCTTTGGAACAACAGATATACTGTATTGAACGATAACCTGAATCCGGTATTCCTGGGTTTTAGCGATATTGCTGGCTATTATAGAAGGTACGTTTTCCCCGAACTCTTCCTACTGTTTCAGATCTGCTGCCAGCCGCCCATATCAGTGCAGTCGCGTCAAACTCTACTAGAGCTAGCAAGTGTACGTGGGAATATGAAAAGCAACAGTTGGACGAAACAAGATGAATGCGACATACCTAGTGCGTCAAATTTATTGTGATCATTAATATGTATCGCTAAATCAGAGTTTAACCGCCAATTGGGAGGTTTGTCCTGACCTGAAAGCCCTTCTGCCGAAAACATCCACATAAACTTCCCAGATGCTCGCTACACCCCGAAAATTGAATTCCTTGGGCCTGAGAAGTCCAGCGTACGAGGCTGCGCCAGCCTGGCGGTGTGGACCGCCCATCTGCCGCGCCGTCACCCGATCGCCATCTCGGGCGGTCGCCCGGACCGTCGCACAATTCACGCACACTGAAATACACAGCTCCCAACTACTGAAACACTCTCAACCCTATATACTAATAGTATCCGCCAAATTCCTTATTCATCGCGCCTGATAAATATATACTATGTAAAGTACCATTACACCGGTAGTATTTCAAACATATTCAAATTTTCCCGCGCCCAGTGAACGGCCGGCCGTAGTGAATCTCTTTGATTCGCGCACCCCCGGCTACCTCCGGCCATCGTCGTCGTTGGTGTGCGCATCGAGTGCGTACTCAAGTTTAGGGATCGTGTCGCAAGTCCACACTAATCCGCCTTTCTCCCCCAACCCGCCCGCATTTCGCGGCTTGTGTCCCCCCTTAGCTTGAAGCTGTACCGAAAAGATCCGTGGATTCGTGCTCCCGGTTTCATATAGTACAGCGCGTGTGAGGTCGCCTCCTCAGTCCCGCTCGCGCACCCTCCCACTCGAAGATCTAGCGGCGTCTCGACACGATGGGCGCTGGTGGTAATGGCGACAACCTCAAGGCGGCGCACGCCACCGCGGCATACGCCCCCGAACACGGCGGTAAGATCCACAAGACCACCAAGAGTGATCTCCGTGCCGCCAAGGGCGAGTACGGCAGCATGGCGTCCCTCCCCCGCAGCTGGAGCTCAAACTCACTCGCGCGCATCTCCGCCGTCAAAGACGACCTCACCGTCCTCAAGACGATGTGGTTCAAGAAGGTCTCCGGCGGAGATCACGCGCAGCGTCTGGAATCCTTCTACAGTCCTCAGGCACATGCATGTATGCCACCCCCGCCTTCCCCCCTGCTCTCCTGTTTTCCTTTCTTTCTACAATCCCGTTTTCTGCCGTAACAGTGGAATATCCGTGTTTATGATTATGTGCTGACATTCTGTTTCGAAACCCTCGACCGACCAACCGACCTGACCCCGCCGTCTACTTGTCTCTAACTCCTCCCCCCCATCTAACTATTAACTTAGTGAAACATCTTCTGGCTCGTCCCTGTGCGCCCAGATGACAGGTTTCGTGCCGCCTTCCTATGGGGCCGCAAGTCAATGCTCGCCGCGGCGGCTGCAAGGATAAAAGACATGGAAGACTTGGTGTGGGTGGATCTCGGCGGCGGCACCGGGGTGAGCCTCTTTCCCCTGAACAACTGACGACACACCCGTCATTTCATTCCGATTGCCTTTTCCGAACGTTTTAGCATGCCTTGGCCAACCGAACGTCTGAGCGGCGGGAACGTTGATTTTGCCGGATACGTCTTTTGCCGTCGAAGCACAATTGTGCGACACGCGTCTTTACGTGTCGGCCGTCGTCTGCCGTATCCGACTCGCCGAACCGAGGCACATTTCCGTGTTCGAGTGACGAGCGATGTGTGTTGTGGTATACGCAGGAGAACATCAAGATGATGAACGAGTTTCTGCCGTTAGAGAAGTTCAAAAAGGTCTACATCGTCGACCTCTGCTCGAGCCTGTGCAAAGAGGCACAAAGCAAAGTGGATGCGCACGGTTGGAAGAATGTGCAGGTGGTGGAGGGAGACGCGTGCGAGTTTGTGCCTGATGAGGGCAAGGCCACACTGGTGACCTTCTCCTACTCCCTCTCAAGTACGACGCGCCTCCCACTCTTTCTGTCGTGTCTTTGGCAAACGAGCGAGTATACCTATGTTCGGTTTTGACCTAACCGCACTACCACTCATCTCACTCAGCTCTGTTGCTCTGATCCGAGACCTCCAGTGGATCCAGATAACATGCGAGCTATCTGTTTTCTTTACGCGTTAGGTGAGGGTGTGTTTAATGAGCGGTATGTTAAAAGTATTGCAGAACAGAATGGAGTAGCAAACCATTTACAACTGCTCTATGTTTTTTAAACTTTAAAGCTGTGTAGCGTGGTGACAGTCTTACTATTTGACAAGATCGGTTTGCTTGTGATTCTCAACGCATCCCCGTCATGGGAGGTACTCTTAGAGTTCAGGGATGGGTAGGATGAAAGACCTTTGAAATATCGAGTTTGGACAAAATGGAGTGACAAAACTGCGCCATGTAGGTTACTTGTGTTGAGTGGTGTCAGTTTTACTACTTTACAGGCTCGGCTGGCTTGTGTTCCTCAACACATTCCTGTCATGGAAGCTGCCGCTTCATGGTGGTAAGGGGTGGGTAGGGTAGATGAGCGTAATGTTAATGTTGTTAGGACAGTACGGAGCTATTAAAGAATCAAAATTACGCTTTATAGGTTAAGGGTACCATACAGGCTATGTGAATCTTTCTGCATAGGTTCGGATGGGTTGTGGTTGTCGGAGCTTCGACTTTGGTGGCATTCTCACCCAGATTGTGATTTACAGAATGATGAGATGGCAGCATCAACGAATGTTTCCAAGTTTTTTCACTGTTTTCGCTGAATTTAGTTGCAATGTAGCGCGCTGATGTCTGACATGGATTGCCTTCAATCTCCTCCATTGCAGTGATCCCGCCCTTCCACAGCGCGGTGGACGCGGCGTGCTCCTACCTGGACCCCAACGGCTACATGGCCGTCACCGATTTCTATGTCTCCGCCAAGCACGATCTGCCGCTGCGTCAGATGTCGTGGATGCGGCGGTTCTTCTGGCAGGCCACCTTTGACCTGGACGGGATCGCGCTGGGCTCTGAGCGCCGGGAGTACCTCGAGCACAAGCTGACGCGGGTATATGAGTACAACGGCGAGGGCGGCATCCCCTACGTCCCCCTCCTCCGCGCCCCCTACTTCATCTGGATCGGCCAGAAGGACACCATGTTTGTACACCACACGGAGGCGCGCGTGGAGGCGCCTCCCCTCTTCCCGCCTACCTTTCTGTACAGTCAGAGCTGGGAGGATCCGCACCCGGACATCGAGGTGCTGAAGATCAACGCCAAGGACACTGTGCTGACGCTGACGTCTGGCGGCTGTAACGCGCTCAACCTGGTCATCCACGGCGCGAAGGAGGTGGTGGCGGTGGACTGCAACCCCGCGCAGTCCGCGCTGCTAGAGCTTAAGAAGGAGTCCATCAAGCGGCTGGAGTATGCAGACACATGGGAGCTGTTTGGCGAGGGGAAGCACGCGCGCGTGGAGGAGGTTTATCAGCGCGACCTTGCGCCCTGGATGTCGCAGACGTCCCACAACTTTTGGAAGGACCGGATGCACTACTTCAAGCAGGGCCTCTACTACCAGGGCGGCATGGGCAAGGTGTGCTGGATCGCGCAGTGGCTGTTTTGGTTTATGGGATTTTCGGGCGTCATGCAGCGCTTCTGCAACGCGGAGTCGCTGGAGGAGCAGCGGCGGGTGTGGAACGGAATCTGGGTCGTCCGCTTTTTCAAGCACGCGCCCGCCTTTTTGTACGAGATTGTCAACACCTTCATCCAGGTCCGTGCTCACCCTCTGTACCTGTACACCTCACCCACTCTCTGCACCTCCCAATCCTCTGCCCTACGTCGTTGGTGTCGTACCTTGCTCCCCTCTTTGCCATAACCAGCGAGTCACACGTCAGAGGTAGGTACAAATTTCGAAGGAGCCGAGTTTTGTTTACCTTTGTTTTTTGAGCTCCGTTTGTTGGTACTTTGTTTCTTTATGCTTTGGTTGACCATACCACCATCGCTATAGGGTCAATGCTCTCTGGTGCAGTCAAAATACTTGACATTGGAGATGGGTACTTTGAGGCATGTGTAAGTGTCTCATCACATCAGGGGAGACCCTGACATAATTTTGCACACAAAATGAAATCAAAATATGAGTCCAACTCAGAATCGAGCTTGTTGAAGTTATGATTGGGCTCGGAAATTGGGTGATGGCGAAGATTGTTATTAAAAGAATGGAAATGCGCCAGAGAACAACAATTGCCCAATAATTGTCAAATGTATTTTCTGGCCCTCTTCTCGTGTTCTCTAGTTTCGAGCGGTTCCAGTGGTCATTTCATCACTCTAGACTGCATTAGGGACTTAGTGCCGGGACCCTGTGGTGGCTCTTCCCAGATACCATGTAAACCCTGTTCGTTCGTAGTTAGTAGAACCGTCCTACCGTTTGTGGAGTGAGTTAGAGACGGCGCCCTTTCTTTTGCTGATTTGATTTGTTGGTGCGTGTGTGGCTGTGCTGCAGATCGTGATGCTCAACCGGCTGGTGCTGTGGTACGGCGGCGGTGTGCCCGCGAAGCAGTATGAGCTCATTTTGAACGACAAGCGCCGCATCACCGAGTATGTGGGCACCACGCTGAGCGGCGCCGCGGAGAACAGCCACCTGGCGGGCTGGAACTACTTCTACTACAACTGCCTCATGGGGCGCTTCACGCCCGACAACTGCCCCTCCTACCTCAAGCGCGACAACTTTGACAAGCTCAAGGCCGGCAGCGTGGACAACCTGACCATCATGACGTGCACCTTTTTGGAGGCCCTCCGCGCGCGCAAGTACACCAAGGTCATCCTCATGGACCACGTGGACTGGCTGGACGAGGAGCAGGCGACGGAGCTGGCCAAGTGCCTGGCACAGCAGATTGTGCCCGGCGGACGGATGATCTGGCGCACCGCCTCGCTCTGCCCTCCCTACGCCCAAATTTTTGCCAACCACGGCTTTGACACCAAGTGCATCCAGCGCATCGACCAGGGCTACATGGACCGCGTCAACATGTACTCCTCCTTCTGGGTGGCCACCCGGAAGGGAGCTAAGGCGGAGTAGCCAGCCCTCATACCCTCCACCCCCCTCTTTCATTTCCACACCGGCATCGTCGCCCGTCATGTATGTACCTTTTAACGGCGCATGTCGCCGCGCTGTACCCGATTAGAAGAGCGACAGCCGGCCTCGCCCAAGTTCCTCATTACTTGTGGCGAAGGTTGTGGTGAAAGGGGATATGGCTGGGGTTCGGTTGGGTTGGGGGGCTGTGACGCGATCATTGCGGGAATCGGTTCTTTGTAGGGAGACTCCTCTGTCCTCGCGGCCTTGTTTCGGCGCGTGTTGCACGAGCTGCGTAGCAAATGATATTAAATATTTTCACTTTTTCCTCTTCCTCGTGCACGTTCCGCACCCGTGCCTCCCCTTGTTAGCCTGCTTCAGCACCACCCTACTGCCATGCGCAAGCTAGTAGCAAACGCATTTGTTTGCATTTGGTATGAAACGTAAGTAGCCATTGCATGCATGACGTGTGCAAATGTTTCGATGGATGGGACATAGATTTTTAATTTGTATGTTGGGATACCACCGAATACTTTGATGGACGGTCGTTTTACAAAGAAGTTTCAAAGAAAGGGATAGAGGAAGTTACACAAGGGTTACCCATGGCATAATTGTGAACTGGAAATCGGAAGCCATGATATATTCACGACGGAAGCAAAACAGGCGCACATACACTCCTCCACAAAAGCCAGGACAAGATTTCGCACCCTCGCAAGTGGAAAATGAAACCATGTGTCGATTTTATTGACAAATATCCTGAAATCCTAGGCAATGCTTTTACGCGCAAAATGGAATGCGCCGACAACTGCGAGGGGCGAGTCCGAACACTTCCGGGTATGTGTACTTGGGGTTATCGCGCCCGCACCCGTGCGGCACGCTCTTTCAAACAATCGCCGTGCTTGGTAGACGAAAAGAGTAACGGGCGCAGAACGCCGCAATATGAACGTTGATGCGATGGTCGCGCAAATATAATGCATAGGCGACGGAGGGAGGAGGTGTTGGGCAGGCCGCTGTGGGGGAAACGCTAGAAATCGCGTATGTAGACTTACAACCGATATGCGCACAACCCAAGAACAAGCCGCTTTCGGCCACAATATTCAAGCAATCATAATTTTCTCATATACGGTCAAAACTTTTTGAAACATGTACCGCTGGACGCGTCTTTTTTAATGCGCGTCGAACGCACCTAATCCGAAGCTCAAACACCCACACATCGATTTGTAATGAATTATTTTAATTTACGAATTATTCCGGCAAAGTTGAGCCGCAGTCCCAAGCAACACCCACCGAAGTCGGCTCACCTCATGAGGCGACTTGTGCGGGGTTTGTCGATATATGTTTACCAATTCCTCATTCCTATTGACCTCCGAGCCTAATTCCCGACGCGTGCCACAAGATGGGGCAGGTGTGGTTGGCACAAGCACATACCCAAGCATTCCAAACACCACCGTCAACGTGATGCGTCCCTAACGGCCAAGTTGGACCTCGCCCCTCCCCTAAGCCAATTGCCCTCGCATGTTTACAACGTGCAGTCCAAACTTGCGTCATGTGCGTTTTTGCTCGCCTGCTTTCCAAAAAATCACCGCTGCCAGCGGCGTGAACTTCCGTGCTCTATTCACACACCCGCAAACCAAACCTCATGCATTAAACACGGCACCCACGCCTCCAAGGCCCCTCCAAAAAGCCCCCAAAAATACGGTTATGTGGAGCACAGAGTAATATGCAGCTTGGTATGAGTGCTTGAGCAATGCCCAAGCATGGCGCTTAGAATGACGTGTGTAGTTCAAACAATTTCCCGGGAATTTATGGGCTTAATTCGACAAACTCCACCGACAACACCCGCTTCAAGCTGAGGTCCAACCATCCCGGATGGCGGCTTACTGCTTGCTTCTCGGCTCTCCTACAATTGGGTGGTACTCGGGTATCGTCGCGCTTGACGTGGTGAGAGGGGGGCGTGTTCTTGACTAGCTTATGCTTAACATAGTGCATGTCCGGACTTTTGTGGAGAAGGGTATTAAGGAGTGGCATCTATTTAGGCGCATCTATTAAGGACGCAAAACAGGCGCATCAATCCTTTGAGTGTTAGATAGAAATTGAAAATGATGAATAGCACCGTGTACCCTCTTTGTACGGGTGATGTCGAGGGGCCTTCCTTCAAATGCTGGATAATGACAATGCGCACGTATTTTGAAGATTGGCGCCACATCTATCATATAATGCAAGAAAATCCCAAAAACTACGGGGACGGGTGGTTATGGTCCTGGATATGTTGTGTGTTTGTTGCGTTTGTCCAGCGTAGTAGTATGTAAACCGAGGATCCTCGAAGAACAAATACACTCTTCCCATAAAGTCCGTTACTAGTGAAATATGGCCTTTCGCGTAGCGCGGGTGTTTATCATGTAGGGTTTCTAAGGTTTAACTGTACTTCAGCTCGTAGAAAAGGCTGACCGAAACTTGTGTTGACGGTGAAGTAAAGGGGGAAGCGGGGCACAAATAGGGCCTTTTACGGCAACGATATGACGTATTAGGGTTTGCGGGTCAACCCCGATTTCGGGGCATAGTATTACCCTGATTCGGGCGCCCTGGAATTCGGATTTTTCACACTTTGGCTCGTGAATACTCCCGAAATCGGCGACACAGCATGCGTTTTTTATGTCCCCAGCCTGTTATCCGCAAACATGGGAGCACGTGGGTGTGAAGGCATGTGCCGTCTAGATGCTTGACGTGGGTGGGATTGGGGCCGGAAACCCACCGCTTGGGAGGCTTAAAAAAAGCCTAACTTTGCCATACGGTGTCCGATTCAAGCAAACTAAGTTGCAAATGGAAGCCCTTGCCCCAAGTAAATATAAGTTTTCAACTAGAATTACGCCTACCGTCCGGCTGTCGCGTCAAATCCGCCGTCCGATGTCATGTAGGCCCTTGTACAGCCAACTAAAGTTGTCAAGGTTTCAAAATCTGCCACATTCGCGCGGGGCTAGCAACCCCTAGACAGGTGGTACCCGCACACCCGCTCCGCCAATGCGCTCAACAATCAGCGCTCTATATTTCTTCTATTCACGGCGTTGCCCATTTTATGCCCTATGATGGCATGGTGCCGTGCCATTTGCCGCCGGCCAGATAAAGGCCCGTGCTAGGTTACTTTGAAAGCTCCCCGAAATTTTTCACGCCCGGCGATGCGCACGTTTCTAAGGCCAACGATCCGAGCGCCATGGTGCTTACACACCAAGTCAACCGCCCCTCAAGCCCAATATGTCCCTAGCCCGTGCTCCTTGGTTGTATATTCGGGCACGTGGCAAGAAAACCTAGTGCACAAGACATGCCATTCTCGGTGTCGCCGCTCTGTAGACGGCCGGGCGCAACACTTTTGGCGGATGCTCGTGCAATTGTGCACACATGCTGAGAACCCAATGTCGAGTAGCCTCCCGGCTTGTCGCGACACTACGTGTACCGAGCCACGCATAGAGGCGTGCAAAACTTGCACATGCATGAATTTTGGCCCGCAAAATTATGGGCCGCAAATCCAGCGTGTGTGCCCACAATGATTGGGGCGTGCCGATAGACGTGCTCACGTCAGTAAACAACGCGCCGTTGTGTGTTGTTCGAAAATCATTACTCTAACCCCCAATCGAGTTGCATGGCCATCGCGGTAGTGCTTGGCGGGTAATTAAATGCGTGCCTCTAGTGACGGACTTTATGGGAAGAGTGTGGGGATGGGCGCCAGTGGTTCCCACTACATTACTTTTGTTTAAGTCCCCACGCAACGGCTTAGCACCTGTCAATATTTTGTGCTCCCACCTTTCTCAGCAAGGCAAGCTGTCAGCATGCGCCGAATCGACGTGTACAATGCTCGCATGGCCGACTGTGGCAATTTTACCCACTCTTCGAAAACCGCGTCCTCGAAGTTTCTAGCAGTCACATCAGTCCTCGCTTGCAATTGCTTTGTCACGATGCCCCAAACATTGTCTATCCACGACAGTTGGGGGTTGGTCGGCAACCAATCAATCACTGTGAAATCCGATTGGATGTGCAGCCACGCTTGGGTAATTTTAGCGGTGTGAGTGGGTGTGTTATCTTGTTGAAATACCCAACGCTGGTCTCGCAACGGCATGGGTCTACATTCCATGAGTTGTCGGCGTGCCGGGATGGGCTTATCTTCCAGCAACTTCACATATACCTTGGCCGTCACACCCTTGCTCTCGCTCTTGAATCCCGCGGTGCCCGCTGTGACGAACAAGTTCGTCTTGCCCCATTTAGTTAATGCGGCGTAGACATGCACTTTGTGCAGCTTCGACATGTTGGCACGGTAGGGGGGTCATCTTCAAACAAAACCCACCGCTTGTCGCCCACGCCTTTGGAGAATAGCCAGAAAATCTTAGAGTCCGAAACAGCCACGCTTGCCCAGCTCTTGTCGACCCACTGCTTGCAAAAATGGACGCGCTTGAAATTTGAAATTGAAATTGTTTACAACATGTGCCGGCAAACTGGACCGATTGCTGTCTCTCGGGCCACTCTACTTCGCCATTCAGGACTTATTAGCAAGTTGGGCCCGGGTCTCTTCGACCATGTACACCTATCGACACACCTAGCTTCACTGTGAGTCGACGTTCCTCGGGAGTTCAAAAATTGTAAGTAATCGCAGCAATTGCCACAGCCCCCCCGCCTAAGCAGTAACAACGTAATAATTTTGTAGTCAAGAAAAACAGATCTAAAAATAAATCCGCTTGTCGAGAAATGCAAAACGTAACTGTTGCTCGACCTTCACGATGCACGGCCCGCTCCCACCGAACCGGGGTGCCGACCGGCCTAGGCCGGTCGGCGTTCGGGAGGGACGACGGTTCAGCCTAATCTAGCTCCCGCATGACATCGGTCTTGCCGAAGATAGGAGGGGAAAGGCTGGCAAAAAAAACCCTCCTCGCGCGGTCGCTCGTCGATCCCGCCGCCTCATCCCGTTAACCCCGCCCCAAGGTCGTGTCGCGTTCATCGACGCGACGGTCCTCTTGTCGAGGTCCCCCGTCACCTCGAGGACAAGTGGGGGGGACCGAGACACACAGACATATAAAAAATGGGCGCTCCTCCCTCCGCGCCTGGATTTTCCCCTATCATTTCCTCGGTTTTTTGCTGTCTGGTACCCGGGTATCTGTCAGATAGTCCGGCTTGTGGCCGTACCCTCCCCCCTCTGATCGCGCGTCCACCGAGCAGCCTTTGCTTGAGCGGGGGCCTCCGCGCTCACCCGGGCCCACGCTCAAGGGATCATATGATCATTTAGGTATGTCGGGGCAGTGGGTGTCGAAGAGAGGGGGGGAGGGGGGGGGGGGGGGGGGGGCAGGTCACCGTAGTCGGATCCGGCGGGTCTCGGGCGCCCGGAAATTATGCAAAACCCTCCGTGCAGGGTTTTTCGGCGGCGCCGACCCACAGGCTTACTCCTCCTTGCCGCCGAGGCTTACTCCTCCCCCCGGGAGCTGTAGCCTGACGACGAGGCGGCTCGCTAGTGAGCGCCTTGCCCTGGTGCTACTTCCCAACTAGCTCGACGCCGGGTACGGACATTAGTTTACTTTTTGGGAAAGCCCTCCGTACATGGCTTTCCGGCGGCGGCTGACCTTGAGGCCGCTCCTCCGCCTGCGACCGGTCACCGGCCTGTGCACTGTCTTGCCTCACCCCCCGGGAAGGTTCGACTGGCACATGGCTAATCGTCGGCTAGCGAGCGCCCTTTCCTAGCGATGCCTCCCGGCTGGCCACCACCAGCTCCAACACCCGCCTCCCACCGCTGATCCGGCCGTACCCTCCTCGCCTTCAAACGCTCATGGTGTACATGCCCCACCCCCTCGAGGTAGGACTATATTCAGTAGTATATGTATGCGAAAAAGCATATCGGACGGGCCGAGCGGGAGATCTTGGTGCCGGTATTGCACAGAAATTACTTTTTCAAAAGCCATTTGTACATGGCTTTCCTGTCAGCTGATGATCCTACGGATCGAGCTGTCGGCCCTCTTAGCCCCCTACCGTGCCAGGCATGGCACGGCTACGGGGTTTCCAGCGCCCACCATGGGGAGGTGAGGGGATGCCGACGGGCATGCGAGCGCACCCCCCTCCGGGGCCGCCGCCGCTGCGCCGCCGGCGGGCGCCGACGCGCTTGAGTTTGTTGTTGTTGTAAGGTTGGGCTTCTTTTTTCGGGCGAAGGCGCCGAGCTAGATTCGCTTTCACAAACTTGCGCACGGTCTCCCTGCCCACGGACAGCCCCATGCCAGCCTTTAAGTCGCTGACGATGACGATGGGAGTGTCTTCCCATCGCGTATGCACGCCTTGAGAACCTCTCGCACCGGTGGACTTGCTGACCCCCGCGCAGGCCTCCCGAGCGAGCTTTGTCCAAAACGTCCCCCGTGCCCTCGTAAGTACGCACCCATTTGCGAACCACCAACGCGCTTGTGCCGTGCTGCCGGGCTACTTTGGTAAAATTTCCCACGTGTTTGAAGTTCGACACAAGTTGCAGTCGCCACGCGTGAGTGGTTGGTGTAGGCCCCATACTGGTTTTGGAGCCGCGGCGCGCTTCAGGTCCAACGTGGTGTGCGCAATTGGGCGACATCCCACCTCCAACCGAAATTCTCCGTTCACACTTAAACGCACATATCATCGTTGTTTCATTTCCGGCAAGTACTAGGGAATTCGAGGTGGTTTAGAAATCGCCCACAGTAGACAAGGCACCCAAACGCATTGATATACTCGTAGCTCGCACAAGGGTGTCGCCCCATCATTAAGAAATACACCCGGGTAAAGAAATCCGTCGCGCCTCAAGCTCTCCTCACGACCCATGTAGATAGCATGTTTGGATTTACATACCCCCGCCGTCTTCATATGAAGCCGAGCACGCGAAAAAAACGGCATTGGTACAGAAGATGGCAGCATACGACTCCCGTAGATGAAGCGCCAAAGGGTTGTCGGATATCACCATAAGTTGGAGTTCGGTCCGTACATGGTGCTCACCGACGGGCGCTCATCAGCAACTCGGATTTAGGTTATCGGGGGTTAACGTCATAACGTGAAGGGCACGCATTGGGCGTTGTCCATTTCCTGCTCGAATGTTAGAGGTGCCGGGTACATTGATTCCAAAGCAATCCATGGGATGGGGAATTTACCGGGAAGCGTCTGGATTTTATGCGTTAGATCTTATTAGGACGAGGCATGCGCGGGCGGAGTATTCTAAAAATGCGGGAATCTGAAATTGTAGCTTGAGCTGCTCGAGCCATGTACGAGCGGGAGTCTTTGCTTCCAATGTAAAAAGTATGGTAATTCTGTCGGGACGGACCGCTTTGTAAGAGTTAACGACGGAGGTGGATCTGTTAGCGCTAGCATCCCGTTGCCTAGTACTTATGTACAACGTAGCTATTTGCCATCCTAGTACTTAGTGTTATGCTATTTTGCGGTACTCTATTCCCTATTAGTGGCGTTCGCCCGGCCTTGCCGGTGCCTTCGCCGGCCGCCATCTCTCTCCTTCTCACTTCTCTAGTCACCACAGCCAACCCCCTTGTGGGGCCGGCACGACCTCCGTGTAACTATTCCTTCCCAACTCTAACAGGTTATGGGCCCTCCACCAAGTTACACTATAGAAGAGCGTGTGTAAAGCGCTCGGCTTCACGCTAGTCCTACCTACTCCCACGTAAAAAAGAGTAGAGCGTGTGTAAAGCGCTCGGCGCCACGCAAGTAATTCATCGTCCAACCGACACCACGCTTCGCCTTCTAGCTCGTTGTCCGCGACTGTCCTAGTGTCCTACCATCTCCCACGTGAAAAGGAGAAGAGCGTGTGTAAAGCGCCCGGCGCCACGCTCGCCCCACCAAGCTTCCAGTCTTACCTAGCCTTCAACCTACCGATGATGCTCTCGACCGGATCTAGTTGTTTAAGACCGACCCGCGAAAATTCGGCCCGTGCGTACTTAAATTAGTAGTGTTATTGTTTTTTCCCGAGGCAACGCCGCAACGCTCACCTAACTTAGCGAGGAGCTTAACTTTCCCACGGCGAAAGGGGGGAGTCAACACGAGCGCCCGTCTATGGTTTTTGCGTGCCTACACGCTCCTAACGGCCTTGTCGGCTGTGCTTCTTCCTCGCCGGTCGCTCTCATGCGTCGGCTAATTCGCCCGGGGACAGTTTTTCTCCCTACATGTCAGAATAGTACATTAAGCAGTACATTTGGAACCAATTCTTATCGGTAACTCGCCGGTAACGGCACGTTCATGTGAGCGCATGTCGCTACACCTACCCGGCATGAGACATACGCTACAAGCACTACACCTTCGACCAAGATGGCACCTTCCTCGACGCAAGCTAGGACGACGTCAAGACCTCGGCTACCTTGAGGGGGGGTGTTAGCACTAGCATCCCGTCTGGTCATTCAAAACAATGATCGAAGCAATGTTTGTTAAGTCCGATTCGTCCGCTGTCGGTACATGTACTTCCTCCGTCGGTGTTACATCTTCAGTAGGTGGAAGCGGGCATTCAAAATACACTAACCACAATGATACAAGTCAAGGAGAAGGCGCAATTGTTACTTGTTTTGTCGCGACCGTTATCGACTGCCTCGTAAACAAATGCATGCGAGCTTGAATGTCATGGTACAACTGCTTGTTAGCCGTGAGGATGTTGAACTTTGCCCACTTTCAACAGATTGCGAGAGTGGGTTGTAGTGTCTTACGACGATAGTTCTCAAAGTGTTGTCCGACTTGGTCCGCGAGCTCTCAAGGTGGATTAATGAAAAACCCACTCGCCAAAAAGGCCCCTTGCCAAGATTGAGTTAGTTTGAGAGCATTTAGGTAAGTCCCCGTGCACATTCAAACCCTCGTCATCAGCCCATTCTTTCAAGGTGAAAGAGAACTCTTCGTGCAAACGACCAAATACCAAATAGACCATATTTCAATCAACTAAAAGTCGCTTTTTACATGTCTACTATTAAACCCTTGCTTACTATGCTGACGACGACCGGCTTTGCGAATTGCCGGACGTCCTATCGCAATCGTATGCATAGAAGCCAGTGTTGAAGTCGGAGATATTCCCTCCGCTACAAACATGGGTGCATGATGGGTGGTGATAGTAGTAGTAGCAGGCTGCTTTTGTCCATCATCGGCGCGGCTCGGTCACCATCCGTTTTTCCTTGTCCGCGTTGTGCGAGGACTCGCTTTGCAGCTCATGGTACTTCGACATGCGATGTCCGGGCTTTTGGTACTTGTTACAAAGCTGCCCATCTGTGGCGGTTAGCCTCCTCAAGCTAAACGCTAGCACAAATCAGTTCTAATCTTTCTACTTCCGTCGTTGCAAGATGGCAAAATGATGTTGTCGAGAGATGATGTTGAGAGGATATTTCACCGCTTGTACTTTAGCAGTATATGTTGTAAGTGAAGAAAGGAATTGTTAAATGGTTCTGTCACCTCCCTCTATTGCACCGGGCTTAAATAGCTTTCTGCCAAGATAGCTTACGCCTGCTTGCTTCGTTTACGTGTCAGGCGTAAGGGCTTTCCAAACGTCGTCATATGTCCAGAGACGCGGCTCGTTTAGCATGGAGAATCACGACGCGGCTTGTTCTGCATCAGAGAACTCGCTTAGGCGCGTCATCTGGCTAGTTAGATTAACTCTGCGTACTTGTACGTACCGGGAGGTACTAGTCGTATAGTATGCATTAGTACCCTTATGAATATTGCAGTAGCGACGTACCCACGTTTGTACGTCCGTCCGATGGAAAAGCACGAATTGGAATTAGTAACGAGTACCTGTACAATGTCATGCAATGTACTGTTGCAGGACTGTAATCTCTGTGACGTTGTTATTCCTTGGGGGTAAGCGCTTTCTGTTAGAGTTGGGAACGGATAGTTACACGGAGGTCGTGCCGGCCCCACAAGGGGGCCGGCTGTGGTGACAAGAGAAGTGAGAGGAGAGAGATGGCGGCCGGCGAAGGCACCGGCAAGGCCGGCCGACCGCCACTAATAGGGAATAGAGTACCGCTAATAGCATAACACTAAGTACTAGAATGACAAATAGCTACCTTGTACATAAGTACTATGCAACGGGATGCTAGTGCTAACACCCCCCCTCAAGGTAGCCGAGGTCTTGACGTCGTCCTAGCTTGCGTTGAGGAAGGTGTCATCTTCGTAGAAGGTGTAGTGCTTGTAGCGTGTGTCTCCGGCCGGGTAGGTGTAGCGACATGCGCTCACAAGAACGTGCCGCTACCGGCGAGTTGCCGATATGAAGCAGTTCCAAATGTACTGCGTAATGTACTATTCTGACATGTAGCGGGAAAAACTGTCCGCGGGGGAATTAGCCGACGCATGAGAGCGACCGGCGAGGAAGGAGCACAACCAACAAGGTTGTTTGTGGCGTGTAGGCACGCAAAAACATAGACGGGCGCTCGTGTTGACTCCCTCCTTTCGCCGTGGGAAAGTTAAGCTCCTCGCTAAGTAAGGTGAGCGTTGCGGCATTGCCTCGGGAAAAAACAATAACAGTACTAATTAAAGTACTGAAAGGCTAGGTGAGACTGAAAGATGGGTGGGGCGAACGTGGCGCCGGGCGCTTTACACACGCTCTTCTCCTTTTTACGTGGGAGATGGTAGGACAGTCGCGGACAACCAGCTCGAAGGCGAAGCGTGGGGTCGGTGGGACGATAAATTACTAGCGTGGCGCCGAGCGCTTTACACACGCTCTACTCTTTTTTACGTGGGAGTAGGTAGGACTAGCGTGGCGCCGAGCGCTTTACACACGCTCTTCTCTAGTGTAATTTGGTGGAGGGCCCATAACCTGTTAGAGTTGGGAACGGATAGTTACACGGAGGTCGTGCCGGCCCCACAAGGGGGCCGGCCGTGGTGACAAGAGAAGTGAGAGGAGAGAGATGGCGGCCGGCGAAGGCACCGGCAAGGCCGGCCGACCGCCACTAATAGGGAATAGAGTACCGCTAATAGCATAACACTAAGTACTAGAATGACAAATAGCTACCTTGTACATAAGTACTATGCAACGGGATGCTAGTGCTAACACTTTCACGATTGCACTAAAGTTGAATCGCCGATCGCTGCGCATCTTGCCCTTGCCCCTGCCCATACCTTTGCTCTTGCCATTCTGAATGCCATTGTCCCTGCCCTTCGGACCGTCCTCCGGCTCGTCCGGACGAGGCTTCTTGCTTCCGTTGCAATTTCTATTGTTGCCGCCTCCGTTGCCACGAGGCGCTTCCTATTACTCTCCATTGCCGGAAGTGTCTTCTTGAGGGTGATCAACGCTACCCTTGTGAGAAGAGTCAACCGGAAGTAGCCCAAGCCAAGGCAACAAGGGCGACCCAGCATGAGGAAAACCTAATGAGAAGAGGACGGCCGTGATCAAGGGAAAATCTTAGATGAAGACCGACAAGCCCAAGCCCCGCCCACACTCTAAAGCCGAAGTTCAGCACGAGACATATGGCTGAGGAGGTGAGCCGCCGAGCCGATTACTGCAAACCCGACTCCACCTACATGCGTCATCGCGTGCGGCGAAGTTGAAAAGAATGGGAGAATATCGTCGCGAGTGGATGTATGAGCCCTACAATAGACCCGGAAGGGAGTCTCTATCCCCTTCCGACACAACCGACCACCACCACCATTCACCAAGGCGTATCAATAATGGACGCCACGCCGGAGCAATTTGCGTTTGTCGACGCGGAACTAACAAGATTCGTCGCGACAAGAGCGTGAGAGCACTCTACAAACAACATGTTCGTTTCGAGGCTTCTCCTCGTTCCGAAACCCGGTAAGAGCCAATGGCGTCCAATCTGCGACCTACGCCACTTAAACGACTAGTGCACAAGAAACGCCTCAAGATGGAAACACTAATACACTATTCGGTGTACGACACATAACACGGCGTGGCGACTACATGTTCAGCTTCGACTAGCAAGACGGGTTCTATTCTCTTGGGATCGCCCCATAGTTTCGCGACTACTTTACGGTAAACGTCCGCGGTCAGCTTTATCGCCTAGCCGGATTGCCAATGGGGCGGTCAGTCTCATCTTTCCACTTTTGTCGCCTCACGCAGACCTTCGTTCGCCAACTTCGGACAGCGGAGCGAACGAGTTTTACCACCCCTGGCCAATAGACGGGACACTACTTCACGAGAAGGCGAGGGAAAGGAGTGAGGGTATTACCGTACGTGGACGACTGTGTGATTTTTGTAGAGGGTCGAATCTGAGGCGGGGTTACCATATGCGAGGGTACTAGTGAACGTGGACGACATGTGCACGCGCGCCGTGTGTGCGTCAATTGTTGGCATGAAAAGCATAGACATTCCGAAGTCAAACCAGCCCCGGAGCATGGTCAAAATGGTGTTGGCTGTCATCCCCGTCCCTGAGCCTTACAACACGGACCTTGTTGTGCGGGAGAACGTGCGGAATTTCCGTCAGCTTGGGAAAGCCGGGTGCCTGCTACTGCAATGATTGGAGGGGGCAAGCAGGGGCGAGAAAAGTCTACGTGTATATCACGGAGTGGCATGATGATGGACAATGCGTACCAAGGTGGCTCAGCGAGGCCTAGTGAGGGGGAAGCGTTGATGCCATTGGACCACAACGATGTCATCGGACTACATTGTACCCCCAAAAATATAAAATAAAATGAAAGATATTTTATATGTAATGTCAAACCTGTGGTTTTGAGCAACGCTTTCGTTTGTTGCTTAGGCCCCGATGGGAAGTACATGGTATGCCCGGGCCGGGTATGAAGCCCCTCGGAGGATATATATAGGTTGACCGGACCTTACAGAACCGTGCTCCACGAATGGCGGGCGACGACTCTACTCGTCTGACTCACGGCGATGTGATCCGGAATGGCCGGCAATACGAAAACATCCGATGGGACACGGCAATTGTGGCCCAACGCGGAGCTTTCCGGCAGTTGAAAGACACAAGGCGGATTTTGGGCACGATTGGTGTTTCGTACGTCATTCATGAGCTGAAGTGCACTTCTTGCGTTGATTTTGCAAAGCTCCCATTGTTCCATTTGTTGTTGCTTGGCCTCGTGTGGCAATTTTAGGGCGAAGTCCACATGAGCTTTGAAAATGTGACCGTGCCCCTTTCGACTCTCTTGTGTGGCGCATGAAGCACGTCAAGCACACATCCGCGTTTGGGCGAAGCGTAAAACTAACATTACCTCAAAGTAAAGCCAACGCGAGGGAAGGGGGCAACTCCTTCAGCATGTGGGTTTCTGAGCTCATCCTATTTCACTGAGACGACATCGTTTCTGTGTGTCGTCATGTACGCCAATCTACCACCCACACATTTTACCCACCTCCGTTCCCGTCTCGACTGTATTTACTTGCTTTCATTCAGTTGGGTGTTGTCCTACCGTTATGTTGTCTTTTGTCGTGTTGTGTTCCGACAACGTAACTTTCGGGGACCGGACATGCCACATACTGACCACGGCAAATGTGGATCTATTCAAGGGGACGGAGATGGAAGTTGGGTTGGAGATGGAGGAGCATTACCTATAAGGACGAAACAAAGTTATACTATAGGTATGCTTAGATAGGTGTGGCATCGATTGGAGACTATCGTTGTCCTTGTGATGCGTCCACCCCAAGGGTTGTCAGTTCTTGACAAGGGTTAGCGAGGTCCAAGGGTCGGTAGCATGTCGGACGTGCCTACGGGGACAACATATCCTCCAAGCTTCTCATACATGGCACCCACGCACTACCGAGATCGAAAAGTTGCGTCCGACAAGACAAAATATCTTTGTCAGCACCAAAGCACTTTTTCCCCCGTGCAATCCTCGGATCGGTTAACGTCCAATGCGCGTGCACGCCCCCGGACATTGCGTGCGCGGTCAGTGTTATCAACATGCGACATACTAAATCAATCCATTTGCACATGAAGAGACTTAAATGATTGCCCCGCTACCGCAATGGAGTGAAGCACCTGGGAATTACCTGCGGAAGGCGCATGCATGACAATGCCGACGACAATAAGGTTCTCTTTGACTCTGAATAGGCAGCGGGCACGAGCACCATGCGATCGCAATTAGGCGAGGTGGTCATGCTCAATGGCGGAACCGTCAGCATGACTTCTAAGCAACATGAGGTGGTGGCCCGTTCTACCACAAAGACGGAGTATATGGCGGTCAACCGCGTTGAACATAGCGTTGTGCACATCCGCCAGATCATGTATGATTTCCACCAACACCAACGGTGTATGAGGACAACGACAGAGCAACCACGCTTGCCAACAACCCTATGGGCTACAACACGAGGAAACACGTTGACTCGAAGCACCACTACAACCGAAGACTTGTGGATGCGAAGATATTCGCGGTTGTATCTGTCGGCTGGACCGACATGTTGGGGGATAGCCTCATGAAGGCAGTAAAGGAGCCCAAGCTCACCATGATCTTTAATCGATGCATGGGGGCGGCGTCGGATGAAGGATCGTTTTGATTACATTAAAGCCAATTGTCTAGAGGGGCTATAAAAGTACATCATTGCTACTACATTTACGAACACGTTTATTGTGATATTTATCTAAGAAAGTGGATAATGAGCTAATACATGCGCAATCACACGCGATAGCACGAATACTGGTGTCCCTCAGATAGGCGCTTCTACTACCGCTCCCGGGAATCTTGCATTAGGAGCTCAACATGGCAAACTCGATACGGGCCTCTGCACCTCAGCTTTATTTGGCACGCCTTCGGTTTAGGTGGTACATGACTAGTATCCCTTCGCTCTAGAGGATGGAGACTGTTTGGCACCTATGGCGGCTGAGTTGCTCGATCGCTTAGAAATTTCGGTGGCAGATCGTCGCTTTCATGGAATCGGTTCATTGGGTCGGTGGAGCGGACTCTCGTTCATTGCGTTATGACAATTATGTCAGCATGCAACATTTCGCTCGTCGATCTACTCATGTTCCCCGTCGACGGGCTTTGGGGGATGTGCGTTGAGAATTCGTGCAACTTATTTCTATTGCTCTTCATGCTACCTTGGGTTCCTATCTTCGCGATACTTTGCAGAAGGGCAGTGCCGATGTTGTGGCATGCCTTCTTCGGGCTTAGGCATTTGGGTTTTTTCCTCCTTTCTCCTCGTTGATTGGTGGCTTCCACTGCTTTTTCTTGTACGATTTTTGTAACCTAAAAGAGGCAGTCAAGATATAAGGGACATCGGTCTCTACCGCTGTCCACTTCTTAAACTATCACACAGCGCTTCGCTTGGCGCTTGCTCCTATCGACTCACTCGCACAACCCCGAAGCACCTCCGATCATAGTGTAAGTGTACTATATTGGTACCGGTACCAACAACGACTCTTGTACGTATTATCGGAGCACGGTCGGAGAGGGGCCCGCAGGCCCTTCGCGATGCATTTTGGCGCGTGCACGGGATGCGTGGTAGCGAAAGTCATAGGATGATGCGGGAATTTAGAGAAGCGAGTGGCAGCATGAAAGCTGTCACATGCAGATACATCTAGTGCGCACATCAAGATGTAGGCATACGTGTACGGACAATGATATCCTATAATAGCCCCTCTAGATCATTGACCGTACCATTAAGTACGCTAGAGGTCTACATATAAGTTCGCTTGCAATGTGGTATATGGCGTGTCGTTTACCACCGCTTGTGTGAAGGTCTTCGCCGCGTGAGAGAGCGCCGGCGCTCTTGTGAGCTCCGTGGAGTTGGTGGCTCGTAATGATAGGGTCATCGTCTTGTGCATGACCGCTGGACATGTGGCGATCGACATTTGGGTTTCCGCTTATGTTAGGGGGTCATCGTTACGTGCGTGACCGTTGGACTGGTGGCGAGCGACTAACGTATAGCCGATGGTGTTGAGGGGGTCATCGCCGTTTGCGTGACTGTTATACTAGTGGAGAGCGTATGCTGTGTGGCCGCTCTTGTTGAGGGGGCCATCGTCTCATGTGTGGCCGCTGAACTAGTGGCGAGCGACTATTGTGTGGCTCCTATTGCGGAAGTGGTCATCGTTTGGTGCGTGACCGCTGGTGTTGTCTCGCGATGGCGGCGCCGACGTCGAGCTGCCGGCCATGGTGTTTGCCGTACTTAGTATCGTGTTGACCGCGAGCGCTCTCGGCACTTGACGTATGCGTAGCGGAGGCGTGTGAGTGTCCGTAAGGCTAAGAGGGCCCGTAACCTATTATCCGAGCACGGTCGGGGAGGGGGCGCCAACCCCCTCGCGATGCATGTTGGCGCGGGCGCGGGCTGCACGGTAGCGGTAGCGATAACAACGTCTTTCTAGTGCTCTTCATGCTACTTTGGGCTCGTATCTTTGCGATGCTTTGAAGGAGGGCAGTGCAGATGATGTGGCCTGCCTACCCGTTCCTCTGGCTCAGGCCTGTGGGATTTTTTCTCTTTTTTGCTCATTTCGCTTGGTGGTTTCCAATTCTTTTTCTTACCACAAATGAGAAGCTTTATTCTAATCAGGAAGAGTGAGAGGCAGCAAGCAAGCTGCAGCTTGTGTATATCTATATTTCCTGCTGCGTGGACATCAATGTGTGTGCATACATATCGTACGGGCACTGATAGATATCTGTACATAATTGGAAAATAGTACGGGTATCGCTATCGATGCATGTACCCGTACAGGTACCTGGTAGCATCAGTACTATGACACAATACATAGATCGAGCAGTAGTACAGTTTGCGATGAATCAAGCGACTCTGCTGGTACCTGTACCAGTACGATTGGCGACAGTCGCTTATGAACATAGGGTTTTGTGCCACGGAGCGGGGCGGAAATAGAGTCCGCAACATGGGCACTGCGACGCCGAGCTCAAACGTAAAACAGTTGTATCACTCAGCCCCTTCGTGCCGAGTGCTGGGAAGAGGAGGGCGCTCATGGACGCGATTCAAGACGAGGGGTTGCCGGTCCCTCGCGGTGGCAACTCGGCATCCAAACAGGGCTGGGCCCAAAATCTTTCATTTGCATCTGGCGGAACTAGGAACACGAAATCCGGAGACCACCACACCGGTGTCGAAGACGGAAGCCTGCGAGCGATGCTCCGCGATACGTCCTCCAAGCGTGGCTTCTCGCCATTGCTTTCGGTGGCTAGCACATTTCGACGCGCGTCGCGTGTGGCACCGGCTGTGGGGTCGGGAGTAGCACCGAACGACAGCTGTCACCCGGAGAAGCAGTGCCTCAGGCGCGTTCCCAACCGCCTGCGCCGCCTCTACGCGTTGTTCGTCGGCCTGCTCGTCCTTGTCATCTTCCTCACGGCCGTCCAGGAGGCCTGGATGTGGGTGTTCTCTCCGGACGAGTGTGACCAAGCAGATCCCGGAAGCGAGGTATGCGAGAAGGATGACACGGTTAAGCTGCTGGTTGTGGGGAAGCAGGTAAGAGGATAGTCACAAGCTGCTGATGTTCTGTATTACCAGTACTCGTACCTGTACAATTATTTATTTATTTTATCGTCTCGCAGGACGTTACGTCATATATTAGAGTAGCGACAAATAAAAGTTTTGAGCAACCCTTGCCCCCGCCGCTCGTGCAGATGATTTGCGCGGTGATTGTTATGGGACTGCTCGTTGCGCGAGTCTGGGATATCACGGGCCAACGGCGGAGGCTACGGCGTGCTCGAGGTCGCGGGGTCGACAACGGTGGGAGAGGATGCACAGAAGTTCCACCTGACCATTGGACCGCTGTCGCGTCACTCGATACATTTGAGGAGACTGCGAGAATGGTTGCTATGGCCCAACTAATTGTGCTTACCGCTGTCGGCTCTTCCACCGCCATCGCCACTACCGCTCAAGTGCGTAACACTATGCGGCGGTATGACAGTTTTCTCGGGCAGGAGTACCTACTGGCGGCTTGTTGCCCCGCCTGCGCCCCTTTTGACGACTCTTGCCCTTGTGACATAGTCTGCAAGATGTCTAATGCGGGCATGGAGGCCTTCCTGACTCTCAACGTTGGCCTCCTGACTTCTCTTATCGCCTCACTTATCTTTATCCCCCTTGCGATTTGGAGTCCCGTCGCTGACGCTGCCTTCGACGGCTCAACTATCACCACCCTAAAGTCGCACCATAAAGTACTAAAACGTACCCGAGCGCTTCCCATCCCTGTCGCCGTCCTCGCAATCACCACGTCCATCTGTATCGCCATATACGCCGGGAATTTCCTCTCGCCGGGCATGTTTCATAGCCCTCTGTTGTGGTACCTAGTTCTCGGGGCCAATGTGATGTCCACGGTTGGGATGCTTGGCCTATTGGTCTGGAGCGCGGGACTCCGGCGGCTGCTCACCCTCCCGGTCGTACTAGCACGAGTTGGTATTTCAGCAGTACAGTTGAAGTGGTCGCGCGGTGCGCACGACTCGTTTGGTGAGGAACGGAGGCGACGGCGGGTGAGGAGAATCACAGCGTTGTGGAGGTGCGCTGCCACTTTGACGCCGGGAACACACCCTACCGCCCCCTTCCCCATCACCCAGACAATAATCTTATTTCATTAACAAAATTGTATCAGTAAAATTGCATAAATATGCTGGTGGTACTGGTATCGCTAGTTACAATGAATATTTTTTATTTTTGCAAATGGCGGTAATAATTATTAGCGGGTGGCATCTTGCAAAATGGCGGAACTGGCAGTAAATCCGAAATGGGCCGGAAATACAACGATTTGTAATTTAATTGGGGTTTCTAACCAAGGCCCCGTTATTCTAACCAAATCATTTGCTAGTCGCAATTCAAATCTAATTTCAAGGTGGGGTGGGCAGCCCGTACGCGCAGCGAGACCAAGGCGGCGAGGGATGATGCTGCGCCCGGGTAGTCGCTACCGTGTCGCTAATCACTACCCCGGGGATACTCCCCGCTGTGAGTAGTAAAACCAGTTCCTGCCCGGTATATATGGACGGAATTTCCGGCGTCTCGCTATCTCAAGTGTCGGTGCCGTCGCGTGCATCCTGTGGGGCTACATGCGGGCTTATCGGGCAATTTTAAGTTCCTTCGGTCAGAATCAGGCCCTTATTGAAAATATACCGCAATTAAACAATGTCGTTGTCTTCCCGGTCCATTTCGGATTTAGTGCGCATACCGCCATTTTACAAGATGTCACCGGCATATTACCGCCATTTGCAAAAAAATCTAATAGCAATGACGAAAATGGGGGTTTTTTTGCAATTCAGCATGATGATGATGATGATAATTATGATTGCCGAAATACACACAAATCCCGACGGAGATGTCACTGTTCCCCGGCTCCCCGTCCCTTCCCCTCGGCCTCCTCTACGTGGCGGTCGCGGCTGTAAATGGCGATCAATATGTGAATGCCCGCTCAGGCTCGCCGGTGATTGTTAAGAGATATGGTTTGCTTTATTGGCACGTTTGTTCTTCGGCCATATCTTATTTACTTAACTTATGGACCGACTATATCGCTCCATTATTCCTTAATTAACTGTAGTTGAATATAGGGAACTACAAATCCAGACTTCGCAACTCGCTTATCAAATAAATGCGAAGGCGGAGTTTTATACAATACGACATACGAGCACACTCACACACGCGCGGGCACACACACATACACACACACACACACACACGCACACACACATGCGCGCGCACACAGGCACTCACACGCACGCCCCCCCCCCCCCCCCACACACACACAGACAGATACATATACACACATATATACGCGCGCGCGCGCACACACACACACACATACACATAGGCGCACACGCACACGTACGCACATACACATGGATGCACGCGCGCACACACACGTGCACACACATACACATACATACACTCACTTGCAAATACAAACACAAACAAATGCGCGCGCGCACACACAGGGACACATACATACCCTGACTTGCACATACGCATACAAACAAATGTGCGCGCACACACACGTGCACACGCACGTACACATATACACACTCACCTACAGGGACGCACGCTCTCACACACACACACACACTCGCTTACAGGGACGCGCGCGCACACACACACACACACACACACACACACACACACACACACACACACACACACAACATGTATGTATTGATACAATGCCAATGAAATGTTGAAGATGCAAAAACCCGTGCTATTGCGAAACGTAATTTACCGATTCGGTCCGCGTGTCAGCCAGCTGGTATGACGAGGTCGTAGGGGAGAAGACAGGCATATGTATAAACTAGTTGTGGTTCTTCTACTGCTCTCTTAATTGAAGTCAACCCAAACGACGCCACCGATTTCTCTATTCACTTTTTCCCATTTTTCTGTCGCACAGGTGCAACGGGTCATGGCGGTATCGACAGCTGGCGCTGATGTGCGCCTGTGCCTACTGCTTTGCAATCGAGGCACTGGACATCCAGGCGAACGGCGTGCCCGAGCTCTACATCGGCCGCATCCTCACTTTGGTCCTGCTCCTGGTCACACGTGATGCGGAGACGGAGCCTGAGGCGCTGATGAGCGAGGGTGCCGGGTTTGGGCTGCTGGTAGGGGCGCGTGCATTGCGGAGGGCGCTGAAGGCGCACCTGCAAGGGGAGGCTTACACCGGTCGCATGCCGCGTTACAAGGCAACACAACTCCGTATGCAGGAGACGCTAGCGGTCAGCTACCGGTGGCATGATGAAAATTCAGTCCACCTTGGGAACGACATGGAGCTGAATATAACGCAATGGCAGGCGACTGCCATCTTGCAGGCAAGCGTTCTGCTGGGGGTGACATTAGTAGTGCTTACTGTGGGCTGCAGCCTGAACATTAATGCAGGACTGATATTTGAATTTATTTCTTATATTTTATCCTTCGCTTATCTGACGCTCAGCAATGCACTGGTATTACTAAGTTTGCACTCCTACACCCACCTGCATTGTGTGACTTGTGTTGTGTATTTTTCGTGACGTCTCATGTCTGAAGTTTCGTCGGAGCTGTTTCTAGTAATAAATCATCGGTCTGCGGTTACGTGATGCGTAGCTGATTTTGATGAGGTGTGGTGCTGCATAAGGGGATCGAGACCACGCGCTGCCTTTACTGTTGGATCGACAACCTGGCGATTCCGAGTGACCGCGAGCTGCGGACGTTGCAGAAGACGCTGCTGTCGCGCATGATGGCCGTCTACTCCTCCGCACTGATTACCCTCGCGCTGCGCAGCCGCGAGACGGAGGGCGACCGCTACCACCAGCGAGTGTGGACGCTGCAGGAGTTCTGTGCGGCGCGCAGTCTGATCGTTCTCACGGAGGAGGGAGGTGGGGTGGAGGGGGGCGAGGATGGGGGGGTCCCTGTGGCCGGTGAGCAACTCATCGCAGAAATGTCTGAGCTCGCAGCACTGAAAAAACTGGTACCCTATTCGAGCCCAAGATAAAATTTCACGTCTGGTTGTTTTGAGTTCAATTGGCATATTTTTATTAAGTGCATTCAATTGTGTCGTATGATTTTGGTATTAAGGAATGTCACAATCTCACACACACACACACACACACACACACACACACACGCACGCACACACACACACACACACACACACACACACACACACACACACGCACACACACACACACACACACACATACACATGCACAAACACCCACAAAAGCACACAGACCTTCATTCACACACACACACGCACATGAACACCAATGTACCCCCCCCCCCCCCCCCCCCCCCCCCCCCCCCACACACACACACACATACATAAAGATATACACAAGCACTCATACACACACATTCATACACTCTAGTGTACACACACATAAATACACGCTGACACGTACACGCACGTTTTGGAAGCTCAAGCTCTCCAACAAGTCATGAAATCTGAATTGCTACATTGTAATGCTTAGGCAACCCATTTAAAATTACCCATTCCGCCGCCACCTCCCAACCTCGCAGGCTTCGAGCGCGTGGCTGTGTTGGGCGGTGAGGAGCGGGTGATCGAGGCGCTGCGTCGCGAGTTTATGGAGCGGCAGCCGCGGTGCGAGCCGGTGTGGCTGACGGCAGGCGGCGCGACGGGGATCATGCGCAGTATTCGGGAAGCCGACGCGGGCCGCATCTGGACGACCTACCAAATGCTGGCCACCAGGCTGCACTGCCGCTATCGCGCCGACACCGTCCGCGCGCTGTATCCGCTCCTGTGGAACCGCCCCGCGGAGAGCGAGCCGGAACTGGTGGCGCTGCTGGAGGCGCTTCAGGAGGTGAGGCACAGGGTGTGCGCATAGTGTTGGTGGGTGGAGCTTAGGATTGCATAAGCTGTTTAGGGTTTGGGACTTTTCGGTAGTACTGATGATTTAGGGTTTAAGGTTTTTAAGGCAGCACGATGCACGGCATGGTGGTGGTCGATATGAACAATATTTGGGGTTTTATGGGTTTTGGATTTAAAGTAGTGGTGATGAAGCACGCCTTAGGGCTTTTTAGGGTTTTAAACAAAGTTGAGAGTGGTTTTGGTCGAGGGCTGCACTGACAGGCCACGAGGTGTTTTTCTGAATTGGTGCGTGAGCGTTGGTCCGCTCTATCAGGCTTAGGGTTTATGCTTGCAGCGGTGATGGGTGCAGATATTGGGGTTACGCGGGGTATTTTATGTGCAGCAGTGGCAGTGGCGTGCGAGGCGGTCAGGGGTCGTTGGACTCTCCGACGAAAGATGTTCCCGAGTTAAGGTCGAGATAGTGGGAGTCTGTTCGGAATTAAGTTGTGGCGGTGATAGTCGATTCCTGTCTCCAAAGACTTTTCGATTGCTTTCTAACTAAGGAGTGGGGCTAGTTGGGGCGGGGCTGAGGGTTGGTGTCGTGTTGTGTTGTGCCCATTATTGTATCGTCGTCAGGTGCACGGCATCTCGCAGGTGGGACTGGTGCAGCTGCTGCGCGAGTCTTCCACTCGAGACTTTAAACAGGCGATTTCCGCAGACTACGGCGCGTTCGACATGAGTGCGGGAGGGTCTGGCAGCATCCCGGCCACCCTTCCCCTCCTGCCCGAGCCACAAAGTAGTCCGACAACCCAGGCGCCGCTCCCCGTGCCGGTGTGGAGCGCCAACGAGGACTGTAGAATTAAAAGTAGCGAGGAGGAGGAGGTAGTCGGCGATGTTTGATTAGATTGATGGTGTTGATAGATCAGGGACTTTTATTTGCTTCGACCAATAGTGCGCGACAGGTCACCCCTGTGTGGCCGTTTTGCCTTTCTGTATATTTATTGTAAGAAAGTTGACAATATTCTACGCAAACTTTGCGCTGTCCTACTACTATTCTGCATCTTTTGCTGAATCGCGGTCATAATCTGACCCTTGTAGTGGACAAACCGCAATCAAATCTAAAGTTTGTTTCTTCCCGGTCCATTTCGGACCAAATCTAAAGTTCCACTTCCTATACCGCCATTTGGCGAGTCGCCGCGGGCATAGTATTACCGCCATTTTCAAAAACTGCGTTATTCTTACTTGCTTCCGTATGGAAACGAGAGAGCGGCGATTGAAAACAAGTCACTCCACAAGTGAGTGACGGTACATCCCTCTCACTGTTGCCACTATATGTTCATGTATGAGCGGTTGTTCGTTTTCTTGTGGAAGCTTGTTGTCGTGCGCCCTCGTGGCGTTGTCTATTTTGTAGGTGTGAAAAGAACGTGATTGAGAAGCCTAATCATCTGGGTGTGCAATGTAATTCAGGCACTGAGAAGTGAAAGAGAACTCATCACGACCAAGCCCTCTCTTGTAGGCTTGTGTAAACTGGACACGCGTGCCCTCATTCTTGAACATATGTATTGAGTAGCCACTCGCCTCGACAAAGCTTCGTTACATATGGGAGGTTGTCTCGATGATGAGCCCGCGCATCTTGACGGTACCTCATTATCTCAAACTCTTCAAGTGCTTCAACCAGCCCACACAAATTACCCAATATACGACCAAGAGCTCTTCGGTGTTGTTTGCGCTTTAAAATGATGGCGTTGTCACGTTGAAGGTAGCGCCAAGACAACAATCATTACCGACCATGCCACACTTCGTCACCTCCCAACACAAGAATCATTAGGCCGACGCCACGCTATTTGGCTTAACGACTTATCCCCGTACCTCGCCATCGACCCCCGCACTAACGAAGCTATTATGGAAATGCTTTACCGAAAAGGTTCATCAAACCAAGCCGACGCCCTTTCCCGAGGTCTCGAACTTCACCACACGATCGCAACCGCGGAACAAAAAATACTAAACAAAGATTTAGAAGACGTGCACTACTTTTTGTCCTCTATGTTCTACCTACATGTAAATGACGTTATAATTCATAAAAATCGATATGGATATGCGTTAGACACTACTTGATGCAATTCAACCCTCGCTAACGGCCTTCGCTTTGACACTTTCGACAGCCTATATTGGATGGCCAATAAAATTTGTTTGCTAAATAATAGTTTCCTCCGCGACCTCATTCTCACAGAATACCACAACGCCGGACGCCCCGATCCCAACCGCACCCTACTTAATGTTTCTTAAATGTTTTGGTGGGCGCGAATGCTGCGAAGAACCGTTACACATTTTTGCAAAACTTGCGCCACATGCCAACGCATTAAGGCTCTCATTACTAAACCACATGGCTCCCTTCTACCTTCGCCTAAAGCCACACCCCAGGGGAAGTAATGTAAGCATGGTTAAAACCGGCTTGCCCATTGTTGATGGTTTCGATTTTATTACAACCTTTGTTGACTACTTTACTAAACAAGCCCACTTAATCCCTTGCTCAATTCACGTTAGCACCCCACGACTCGCTCGCCTCGTCCTTGACAATATATTTCCGACACCATGGCCTTTGCCGCGGTATCATTTCCGACGGCGACCCTAAATCTACCTCCACATTTTGGTAAACAATTCAAAATTCTATACAAACTAAATTACACATTTCCAACTCATACCACCCAAATACCGATGGCCTGACCGAACGCACACACCGCACAATCGAACAAATATTTCGTTCATTTGTTCACCAACAACATCACGATTGGTTTTAAACAGTTTATCATTTCCCGAATTTGCTTAGAACGACACAGTTCACTCCGCCATTAAATTTTCACCATTTGAAGCCCTTTATTAAGGACTGAACCCCTTAACACATGCCGATCTCCCCACCAACAACCCAACTTCTGCCCCCGTGGATGTCGTTGCCACAATTCATGACATTCACGCCTTGATTTCCGAAAAGCTCAAACTCGCCGATGTTTACCAAGCCACGTCTTATTACAACCGCCGCACTAAACCGTTTGAATTCGCAGAAAATAACTTAGTTTGGCTCTCTACAGCTAACTTGTTGCCATGCAGCCAACCTTGCGCCAAATTTCGCCAACGCTTCATAGACCCATATGCCATCTCATTGAAGATTTCGTCACATGCGTACCGCCTACGCCTCCCCGAGTCCATGCACTGCCATTGTTTTTTCCATATTTTCAAATTAAAACAATACCACTCACCTCACTGCATGCCACATAATGTCCCCGGCCGCATTGATGTCCCACATGATGAGTTTATCATGGATGCTATCTTGGAATTCAGCATTGCCTACTCGCCGGACCGCAGCCACCGCGGGCCACGCCTTGAGCTTCTCACGCATTGGGTCGGCTACGATACCACACACGACTCTTGGGAACCGTATGCCAACCTCAAACACGTGTAGACTCTTCACGACTTTGCCCGCTTCAGCTGAGCTCTCGCCTGATTGTTCCGCCACCCAACATACCTCCAACACCACAGCCAATACCTAGCGCGGTTAACGCTCTCCATTCTGTATAAACGCGACCACGACTCCCACTTTTTTGAGCGGGGTAGGAATGTTAGATCTACATAAAGACATAACCAATACCAACCATGCAGCCATGTACCAACCAATACAGCTTTCTACATAATACACCAAACACATCATTAGTAACTATGACACCAACCTTAGTGCAACAACCATATCTTATATCCTCATCGTTACTCACACTCGGGCAGTACTACGACAACCGCCAGCCCATCTACGGCCCACAACAACTCATAACACCCCATACGTTTACATCCTACCTACCCTCAGCCAAGTAAGCCGCGTGTGAGACCTCGGATGGAAAACAACTGATTTAACATCATTTTTTGCTATTGATATTCCTCTCGTCTTTGCCAAACTCCATTGCATTTGTTTGCAAATATCACACATGGAGCACATTCGTCTTGTGCTTCGACGACTTAAGGAGGAGGGCATCAAGTTACGCCTTAAGAAATGATTTTTGGGTCTTTAAGAGGTGAATTGCTTAGGCTACAATGTGTCGGGAGGCAAGCCTTTAGATTCGACCCAAAAAGTCGACGATGTTGAAAATTGGCATTTCCTTACGCGACTCAGCGGGATTGCGGGAATTTATTCGCATTTTCGTATAGTAATGCAACTTTTTTCCCGCAGCTCAATCATCGTTTCAGCAATATGTCGCCACCATTAACAGACTCAATCCCTTTGCCGTGCCGTGGATTCCATTACCCTCTTGTTACTCCTTCCCTCATCTTGGTTCCCCCCCCCTCTTTTCTCTGTCCACGTTCCTATAGTGCTTCTCATTATCGATATATATCGATACAAATGGACTTACATAGGGTAGTTGTACATGCAACTGCACGACGATAAAGCTCGGCGGTATTAAGGTTTTGCTTCTGAGAAAAAATCGAGACGCGCGAGTTGGTGAAAAACTTTTTCTGGTCATATTGAAATTATAGAGGTATAAATTACACTGGGGGCGAGAATAGTCGTACGTTACCACGACGTTACAAATTCTAACCGCTAGAGTACGCGTGACACTGTGGGTAAAAACACAGACATGCGTTACCCCTATATGACGCGCCGACACACAGAGGTCGTTCACCTTCTGCCTTTGCACGAGCACAACTCACGCAACGGCATCTAGACTCTCGCAGTCTAGTAGGTGATTGATCTCTACTAGCACACGGTGTAGCTACTACCGAAAACATTCACACGGCAACTATGGCAGACAATCTACCATAACACATGTACCCAACGGGGGCGACAGCGGGGACATACGAGCGCCACCATCTGCAGCGCAGTTTGAAAACTTGTATAATCTTGTTAACCAGCTGCTCCTAAAGGTAGACGGCGACTAGACGAAACCGCCATCCCCTACCAAGCAGCATAACATTCCGTCAGTACCCGCCGACGCAGTATTTGAGGGTGGGAGCGTGGACGAGTACGCCACGCCTTTATCTGCTCATTCGACCAAGCCCGCGTACATTGACCCGCGCGACTGCAGTTCATGAATCGACTTATAACTCCCACGAGCGTTCAACGAAATCTTACCGCCTATCACCGCTTCTATACCGGGCATGTTGACGCCTCGACACGACGAGAATGACAGGTTCCTAACCGAGGAAAAACGAATTTCCTCCCGCGACAAGTATCGACACCTAGCGTGCTATGGCGTTTACTCTGCGGCCGCGGACGCGGCGCTCGAAACAGCTCTGGCAACAGTTCGCTCGACAACCGCTACCGAAACGGAACGAGCGCACGCATGGGATATTACAGACGCGGCCGTTCGGACACACAAGGCTGTCACGCAAGCCGTCGAGTCGCGACTTACCTACGTTCGACGATTCAAAGGCAAGAAGGCCCTTACCGGAGAGGAGCGAGTCGCCGAACGCCTCGTCTACTCCCGCTTCTTCGATACACATGCAGCCGACCGCAGCACCAACGGCGTCGACGGCCTCCTCGCGGCCTTGGAAGATAAACGAATCGAAGTTAGTCTCCACGCGGCCGCAAAAGCTCAAGCCGCTCAAACCTTTAAGCAGTCGACGCCCGACACGGGCGACGGAGGCTACCCCGACAGACCTACCGCGAGGCCGGACAAGAACCTCAAAGACAAGGAACTCAGGGACAAGGAAAAACGCGAGAAGCGCGACAAGGACAAGACTCGCCAACACAAAAATCCCGAGTCCGAGGCAGAGGGCTGATGGTGTGCACCGCCGCGCCGATTCCTGCAACCCAGCCTCCGACTACAAGCGACATCGCGTGCGGCGGAGCTGGCGCGAGTGGGAGAAAATCGGCGCGAGCGTGCAAACCCTTCAGTGGATCCGGGAGGGAGTATCGATACCGTTCAAAAACAACCGCCCACCCCCACGATTCAACCAAAGAGTGTCGTTACTCGACGCTACCCTTGCCCAACTAGAATTCGTCGAACACGAATTAGCGCGCTTTGTACATGCCGGCGCTTGGGAGCCTTCGATATGCAGCGACTACGTCTCCAAGCTATTCATAGTACCAAAACCGGGCGTCAACAAGTGGCGATTAATCTGCGACCTCCGCCCACTCAACAAGTACTGCGTGCGAAAACGACTCAAGATGGAGACGCTACTCGGGCTACGGCACCTCACCCGAAAGGGGTACTATATGTTCAGCTTCGACCTGCAAGACGGGTTTTACGCACTGGGCATCAACCTAGCGGACCGAAACCCTTTCACCGTCAACGTCCGAGGCCAACTCTACAGACTAGCGGGGCTACCTATGGGTTGGTCCCTATCCCCGTTCTATTTCTACAAGATGACGCTAACCTTCGTAAACTTCATGCGCAATCCGGACCCCGAAGAACATATAGCGCCGACGAGCAGTTGCTCGAAGACCTACCTCAAACGAACGCGGTGGCGCAGCGCCCGGATTCTACCCCACATCGACGACTTTCTACTCTTCACGTCAACAGAGGAAGAGGCGCTCACCTTACGCCACCGCCTGGCCGAGCTGCTCGATCGGCTCGGTCTCCTCCGCCACCCCACCAAGGTTTTCTGGACACCGGCGCAAGTCGGGCACCACTTGGGTATCGACATCGACACCGCGTCAGGCTACTTCCAGGCGCAGAAGCAAAAACTAAACGAGATTGCGCAAATGGCCAAACACCTCATCGGCAGAGCTACGCGGAACGCGCGCTGGTTACCCGTAAAAGACCTACAGTCCCTTGCAGGTCAGGCCCAATACCTTTTCATGGCAATTCATCGGCCAGATTCTTCCTCCGCGAACTTCACTCCGTCGTCGGCGAGAAGTGGGGTGGCCTCGTCCGGCTAACCCCCCAGCTACGCCGCGACCTACAGTGGTGGACAGAGGTGCCCAGTCGGTCCAACGGCAAGCCCATCCACAAACCCATAGAAACAGCATATCTGCACACGGACAGCTCCGGTTATGGATGGGGCACGGTCCTAAACGAGCACGTCGAGGCTCGCGGATTCTGGAGCAAAGAAGACGAACAACAACACATTACTTGGAAGGAGTTGAAAGCCGTCCGTCAGGCTGTCGAGAGTTTCCTACCACAACTGGCAGGCCGCAATGTCCTCATGCACGAAGACAACCACGCAGTATGTCAAATTCTGACATGCTTGACCTCACGGTCGCTAGTTATGATGGACGAACTACGACGATTATGGTGCCTACTCGACACGAACAACATCACTATCAAGGCCCGCTACATCAGGTCAGCGGCCAACGTCTAGGCCGACAAGCTCAGTCGACACCTCGACAACGACGAGTGGAGACTATACCCGCTACTGTTTGCATAACTCGACGCGAGGTTCGGAAAACATTCTATCGACTGCTTCGCCTCGGCCCTCAACACCGTCCTACCCCGCTACAACGCAGGATGGAAGTACCCCACGTGCGAGGCTGTGGACGCCCTCCACCTCCCAGACAACGACTGGCGCAAGGCGGCAAGGAAAACAATTGGTGCAACCCATCATGGCCCCTCCTACCCAACCTCTTCCAAAAACTTCGACAGAGCGGCGCAGCAGCTACCGTAGTCGCCCCTCGTTGGACAGGAAAGGCATGGCACCAGGCGCTTACCGAGATGGCTTCCGAGGAAGTCATCATCGCTCCACGTCGAGACTTGTTCCAACCAGGACGGCGGGCGCTACGCGGTACAACAAGCAGTCCACACTTGCATGTGACAATATTCCGCGTTCCCTCCCGGCTTGGCTCTACCTGAGAAGACGAGCGGTCAGTGCTACGTTAGCACTATTTACGGGAATACACCGTGAGCCAAGAATCCCTCACCCCCAGTCCGGCCGTAAAGCACCGCCTAAGTATCGCGTTACCGTTACAACCACCACCAACCCATGGATCGAGACGATGAAACCGTACATGACCAGAATTCTCGGTTTTGACGCACTTGGCGCGACGACCTGACTCTACTCGCCGCAGCATGGGCACCTAGCACGGCAGCAACGTACGGTAGTACTATCCGCCGCTACTTCGATTTCCGTGCGGAACAACAACTCGCCCCGCTCGCTGTCACACCGGCGCACATGGCACGCTACGTCGCGTGGCTGGGTCAACTAGGTACCATCAAGGCCTCGAGTCTCCAGCCTTACTTGTCAGCAGCCAACGGCTTCTTCAAGGACCACGGCCTCGAAGCAATTGCCCTCGGAGACCTGGTCGCGAAGGAGAGAAAAGGACTAGCAGCCTCACAAGTCGCGATTGACGACACGCCGGTACGGGTTCACCTACCCGCCTCTATTATCGTAAAAGCCCTACGCATGGCCCAAGCTCTACGCCTCCAACTCACGGCGGCCACTTCGCGTGAACTGCTCCAAGCCAGCCCATCACGAGATCAAGTACGTTTACTACGGGCAGGTACTACTGTGGTACTATTCTACTTATTCTTCAGTCGAGGGGGCGAAGGCATAGGCTGTTGAACAGAGGACCTCGTCGCATCCGAGGCAGACGGACTACGATTGCACCACCGTACAAGAAAGGGCCAACGCGAAGTGTCAGCGGAACACAAACTGCTATGCCACCTACCTCCCACAGTCCACACCGAGGTAATTTACATGTTATTGTTCTTCGACACTATTTGACACACACTCTCGGGAGGAAAATACCCGACAGCGCGTTGGGCGATCAGCACCTCGGAACGACACGAAAAATGGAAAGCCAACACGCTCACTGGATGGCTCACCGAAGTCACTTCGGCATTGCAAGAACGACCCCCAGACGGTTTCAGCTGGACCTCGCACTCGCTCCGAAAAGGGGCTGCGACAGCCGCCTACAACATCGGCGTTACGCTACAGAAGATCAAACACTTCGGTGGCTGGTCAACGGAATCCAGCGTCGTCCTCGACTACATCGACCCGACCGCCCTTGCAGGACGATCAAAGTGGTCCCTCTTCGGCTAGCCCACACCATGGGGTGGACAACCTACGACGAACAACCCGCCCAATGGCGACAACATGGCAAACGGAGCCTCCCCTTGCTTTGTAAATGGTCATATTGAAATTATAGAGGTTTTAATTACAATGGGGGCGAGAATAGTCGGGCGTTGCCACGACGTTACAAATTCTAACCGCTAGAGTACGCATGACACTGTGGGTAAAAACACATACATGCGTTACCCCTATATGACGCCCCGACACACAGAGGTCGTCCACCTTCTGCCTTTGCGCGAGCACACCTCACGCAACCCTCCCTCCCGATTCCCTCAATTAGCGTACGTACCGGGCCCCTTGCGGGCAAAAAATGTAAGAGATCAACACTTTTGGCAAACGGAGCCTCCCCTTGCTTTGTAAATTGCAAGAAGAAGTGGAAACCACCAAGCTAAAAGGGAAAAACACGGAAGAAAAAAACCAGCCAGGCCAATGTCGTCGTCGGCGGCGGCGTCGTCCTACTCAGAGCCTGGAGCCCGAATGTGAAGGCATCACTGAAAAAAAAAAAGACGGCCGCCGGATTAACTATGGATAGTGTGACAAGATGAATTATTTTGATTACGTGGACCTACATTTGGCAGAACTTTGCAATAACATGCATCAAAGAATATTAAAGTTAGGGTTTCCCTCCCTGCTTGTCTCTTACCTGTACACAGTTTAAGGCCGGTTTTCTATGCACTACACCATGCAATCAGGCAGGACCTGATACGACAACTCACTTGTTGGGTAGGCTCAGAGTGTACTGACCGAGGTGGTCCGAACACGGGCATTGGTTAAAGAAAAGGAAGGAATCTAGGTGGCAAGTAATGTCCCACTGTGTTAACAGTCTCCGGGTCTACTACAGTACCGGCCACTTCGAAATAAGTACTCCAAGTACGACTGCTCCTCCAGCCAGCTCGTACTCGTAGTACTGTCTCCCTTCTCTTCAACCTCCGCACGTGCTCCCCACGCTCCACATCCTAAATCGTCCGGGGGATTTCAAGGGGTTGTAGTTACAGGGAGTTGTATGGTGTGGCGTTCCGCCGGGGTGACGCAACCTCCAAGGGAGGACGTACATTGTTCCCTCACCAAACCTGCACGACAAGGGTATCGTTGTTGTTCGCGCTATCGCATCTATAAAAGAAAATCGGGGCCAGTCGCCAAGCGTTAGTAACCTCGACATAGACCAATCGTTCACAGGGCGGGGAGGGGGGGAGGCAAGATTGCCAGTCAGTGTTACTCGAGAGAGAATGGCGAGCGACCCACAGGTCGCTGCCTTTTAGCCTGGTGCTACGCGCCTAGAAAACCTGCATTTTCTGTCGCTCCGTTCCAGTGCGCAGTACAGCACAAGTTCGTACTGCTTACTTCCACTGCACTCAGAAAACTCCACGTTTTCTATGCACTACACCATGCAATCAGGCAGGACCTGATACGACAACTCACTTGTTGGGTAGGCTCAGAGTGTACTGACCGAGAGTTTAGCAAGATCGGCGGAGCCAGAGGTCGTGTGCGAAATATTACAAAGGTTACAGCGAATTCTACCGATTTGAAAAGTAATTACCAACCCTGCGGAGCCAGAGGTAGTGTACAAACAGTATGTACAATTTCAAGCGACTCCTGTTGCGCAACTTATATTTGTCGTGCGGGTACCAGGAAGGGTTCAAAGTCACGCTCATAAGAGCCGTAGCGGTTAAGCACGTCGGACACTCGTGGTCCAACATGAATCAATATTCTTGTGTGAACTATTGTTCTTTGCCGTAGCATATATGTTATACACAATGCGTCAATTATGGCACACAAGGAACATAGTTAACCCGGCACGAGGGCCTGGAGCCTCATAGGCGTTTAATTATACGGGGTAGCCTGGGTCGCAGGCCTACCAGATGATAAGTCTCATCTAAGCCGGAGCTTCTTCAGACGCCGCGTCAGAGCGGTCTGGCTCTCCCATGTAACACGAACATGGAGAGAACTATGCACTCAAAGTGCCACAGATATATATACGCCCATTCGGCGGGGGTCAGACCCGCAGGGGAAACAAAGTCAAACCGTGTTAACTTTATGATTATCCATGTTTGGCGGCTGCATTCGGGCATCTCTGTTGAAGGTATCCGTAAGCACTTAAGAAAGCGTGGTTCTTATTGTCAATCGCCCCGTATAGGTGCGAGATGGACGGGGCTTAGTATTGCTTAGGTGCGAAGAGGGACGCGCTCTAAGCGCCACCTATGATAGCGCCGCCAGGGCGACAAGCCGACAAGGGACATGTAAACTTGCGATACGGCTACAGCGTCCATGAGGAGCGCCTACACGATTGGGACGTGGATGGCCACCGGGGCTAGCGCGTGCTGCCTTAGCAGCTTGTTGCGCGCGTACACAGGGTGTAAACGACACATCACAACCGTGGACTGGGTGGCCTCTATATGTATCTACCGAGAGGTTATTATGTTTACGTTTTAAGGTCTTTAAGGGAACCAGATAAGGTGGGCCTGCCTTCATTTACGTGTACTAACGTGAAGAACAATTATCGCAACCATCTCACTACTAGTATCACAAGAGCCTACGCTCTATGAAGGAACCATATGAGGTGGGCCCGACTCCATTCATGAGTAAGAACGTAAAGAGTAAACATCGCAGCAAGCTTACTAGTATCACCAGAGCATGAAACGAGATAGGCTCTGCATGTTGGTTTCATAAGAGCCTTAGTTTCTACGCGTGTCTTATAACCGTGGTTCTGCAACAATCTATAGCTTTATTGTTGTGTACTACCGTAGCATGTGGGCATTCCAGCTTGCAAGTGACAAGGTTCAAGTGAATAACAGTATACGTCAATCCTAGCACAAACTTGGCACGTGGGCCATTAGCCTCAGCGGTATTCAACTACACGGGGTAGCTTGGTTCGCATGCCTACTATATTATGATACGGTCTCAATATCTAATCGGAGTTCTGCAGACGCCGCGTCAGAGCGGTCTGGCTCTACCATGTATCACGAACATGTAGAGAAAACAACACAGTTTGAGTGTTACAGATAGCCTTACATGCGTGAAACTACACGGGGTAGCCTAGTTCGCAGGCCTACCAGATGATACGGTCTCATCCAAGCCGGAGCTTCTTCAGACGCCGCGTCAGAGCGGTCTGGCTCTACCATGTATCACGAACATGTAGAGAAAACAACACAATTAGAGTGTCCTTGCATGTGTCTAATTACACGGGGTAGCATAGTTTTCAGGCCTACCGGATGATACAGTCCCATCCATGCCGGAACTTCTTGTGACGCCGCGACAGTGCGGTCTTGCTCTACCTTGTATCAAGAAAATGTAGAGAGAATAACTCGCTTAGAGTGTTAAAGATGTGTACAAGCTACCGTAAGGAGACAGCCCCAAAGGGAATATATAAAGCCTTACATTTGGTACTCGTGCTAAGCACGTTGATTAACAACAGAATTAGGGTCTGACTATATATCGCCCTATAGAGGGGCACGTTGTGGGCGAGGTTGGTCGTTAAAATGAGTACCACTAGCTTCGAACGCATTAATCGCAACGGGGAATTTAGATCGCAGAATTTCCGAATGATACCGTCTCATCCGAGCCTGAGCTCAAGCACAAGTCCCCACGAACAGCGGGCTTAACTCCATTCATGATGCTACATGAAGGGTAACCGCAATAAACACTAGCCTCACACGCAATAGTTGCACATGGAAATCTAGGTCGACGAATTCCGAGACGAAACAATCTCATGCGTCCGAGCCAGAGCTCACAGGTCACCATCAGCGGTGGGCCTTACTCCATTCATGTCGCCAACATAAAGAGTACACACAATAATAGCCACTAGTCTCGTAAGCCGTAATTGCACGGGATAACCATGGTCGCAGAATTGCACAGGCCGCCACGTGTGGTGGGCCGAACTCTATTCAAATATGTTGCGAATATGAAGAGCAAACACATGTGCACACACACACGCACGCGGCGAAGTAACGCCCTTGCGAAGCGACAACCGTGAAAGTGGGCCACGTCCCACAAACAAACGTCCATGTGTATGGGGAAAAACGTAACAAGTGCCGTTACGGCGGAAGGCGCATTCATTCAGAGCAACCCTGTGGAGGCAACTTCACCGTAAATAGTTCCAAAAACCCCCAACAAAGCGACAAGCACCGGACGGCTAGCCCTTCCATGTCTTAGCGCATGTGTACATTCGTGACACGTAACACCCGCGAGCGGAGTCCACATATTAACCTTGTAATACAACATCCCTTCGAACAAATGAATGGGCTGATGGGGGCAACACTCATATGGTGTAGTGGGCTGACATGCACCACGCACTGTCACGCGAAGCTAAGCCGTAGGCGAGATCGATACCCTTTGATCTCACGTGAGCGCGGGGCTCGCCTAATTACTCGGAAGGCACATAGAGCGTAAAACATTCGCCGACTATTTAGTCGCTAGTTAAAATCATATAATGCCGTGTAGTGACCGCATAGGCAGTCATAGCCGGACTATTGAAAACTGAGTGGTTGACATCACAGAGTCGTGTCGTCCGCAAGCACAGGGCTCACACAAATGTCCTCTACATGGAAGGAGTTCACGAGCCACTTCTACTACGAGACTTCACACATTACGAACGTCACCAAATTGGAGTCGGTCAATCACAAATATGAAGATACAGGATGGTCATCCGAGCGTGGGTATAAAACAAATGTTGATGAAAGCAAACGTCACCCACAAGTTCACGAGAGTAGGTGCTGGTGATAATTGATTCACATCAATGACGCACTTGGTGCTTAATCACAACCATCCGGGATCGCTAAGCTCACTAAAAATGCTACGGAAAGTGCATATTTTCACGTGTCCATATAAGCAAAAAGCGGGTGGAATACAGCTCGGCACATCTTGGCCAGCTCGTCATATCAACACCACGGAGGGCTGGAGCCCGCATGATTGCTACGGAGCAGAGTACGTTTAGCAGATCATTATCCACCCATCAAACTACGAACGCGAAAACGATGAACAGACGCATAATAAATATGAAGTGGTAGAGCGCGGAGAGAGCGGAATCACACAGAGTAATTTTTTAGGCGGTGCGCAATCGAGATCAATGTCCTGGTAACCAAGGAGATATGCAATTATACTGGTGGCCAAATAAGGGCTATCTCGAAGCCACCACCGTCAGTGTTGGAATGCAACACTCGCGAGCGACCAGCTCGGTTCTTGTTCCCCAGAACCTACAAACCCCAAGCCTTTCGTTACTACCGGGCGACCCCGCGCCACCCGTGCTAGCATACAATCGCATAAATAGCTGAACGTGCCTGCACGTCCTTGACCCCGCCAGTATACACGTGATTCCAGAAAATGATATTATTTTCGTAACGCAAGTGCTGTCGCGAAGCACGAGCAATAGACTACAGAACAACACTACATAGTATTTCACTACCTAGGGTAGGAACGCCATACCACCCGTGTGTTTGAGACTCACGGCCACGTATCGTGGGTGTAGGGAGCCGTACGGCGGACCTGCGGACTCTAAAGGTGTTGTACTTCTAGAAGCCCAAGGCCAAGCACGTCAAGACCGTCATACGAGACGGTATGCATGGGGAACCACGCAACAGAAACTAGTTAATCTGGTCCCGGGGTGCCCGACGAGGCGTGTCTAGCGCTAAGTCCGTGCCTTTAGTCGCCAATATATGTTGAACACCCGCTTCGTCGTATTTACGCGGCCGGGATGGGAGTAACGGGCGCCGACCGATGCGGTTAGAAGCAGCGCCGTTTAAAAACCCAATAATATAGTAAAAAGGGGCGAAAGTGGCCGCTTCACCAAGTGTGCAACATGACACTCGCAAGCGATACACTAGCATCGTGTAGCTAGTTGCCGCTCAACAAGAGATATTCAGATGAACTATTCAGATGAACGAACGCGAACAGTAAATTTGGACAGATCAATTAGCGGCCCCGGCCCGCCTGTAACGGAAATGACCGTGCCGGGACTTTGCGGCTGTGTTATTGTGCAGCAGCATTGGCACCTATAAGCCGTGCAACTTCCCAGTCATACACAGCGGTGGACGATGCATACCTCACGGAGTCACCATGAGAAGCACGGCAGGACGTGGTCCAACATTCAAGCGACCAACCGCTATGGTGAGTGACGGCGTTGCCTCACAAAATGCCGCCCGCGATAAAAAAGTAGGCCCGAGGATGGAAATTAGCCCAGATCCACGCGTTCGAAATCACCGACGGGTACGAGTAGCACCTGTGGTGTGGCCGCACAGGGGGCAACAAAGTCGTTAGACAAAGTTAAGGGGGAACAAGTATCAATCCGACTCGTAAGTGGGGAAGGGGAAGGCAAGATTGCCAGTCAGTGTTACTCGAGAGAGAATGGCGAGCGACCCTGCCTTTTAGCCTGGTGCTACGCGCCTAGAAAACCTGCATTTTCTGTCGCTCCGTTCCAGTGCGCAGTACAGCACAAGTTCGTACTGCTTACTTCCACTGCACTCAGAAAACTCCACGTTCTTAGATGAATTTAGCCACCATCCGCGAAAGATGAAAGAATATTAAAATCATCACAACTAGAGGTACGGGTACCTGTACCTGTACAGGCAGCGCCAGCGATATATAATAACCAATGAGTGACACGTAGGATGATTTGTATGCCAGTACAGGGGAGGTACACTGCCGGTACGACATTAGTACCGCGGGTACAGTAATACGTATTGTCCCTGCTGTGCACGTGATGTATGAATACGAGACCCAACCCGTACTAACCTAGTCTGCGCTGGCGATACATATCGTCGATATTTACCTGCCGCGACGCCGCCGACTCAAAGCAACGACCACACGGAGGAGGCTCTTGTCAGCGGCGAGGGGCGGAGTGGGAATAAGGGTACAGACGAAAGGCCCTGTCGAGCATGGACACGATACGGGGTGTTCAGGCAGAGGATGGGTGTACCGGGGCGGCGGCACCAAGCGGCGAGTCAGGCTCGTGCGGAACGGTGGCGGGAGCGCTTAATATTGGTCCCTCTGAATACGGTGGCTCAGGATGGGCAGTCAGAACCAGCGCGCCTGCCGAGGCCTTGCCTCGTGCCTCGACCGACGAAGGCCTACGCGGAATGCTCCGCGCTTCACCATCCAAACGTGGCTTCTCACCGCTGTTATCCGTGCCTAGTACATTTCGCCGCGCTGCACGGAGATCGCGCGCCGCGGCGGCTTCAGATAGTAGAACTGCTGCTCCTGCAGTCGGGGATGATGAGAACCGCCGGCTACGGCGCGTACCGAACCGGCTGCGCCGTCTGTACGTCGTGTTTGTCACCCTCCTCGCCCTGTGTATCTTCTTCACGGCCGTCCAGGAGGCGTGGCTATGGGTATTCAGCACCCCCGAGGGGTGTGATCTAGCGGACGATCGCGCGGAGGAGTGCGACCCAAGCGGTGTAGTCGTGATGCTGGTGGTGGGCAAGCAGGTGATCCATCAGACTCATCCTCTTATTCCGCTGCCTCAACCCACCTTCAACCCTACCCGCAATGAATGTATATGCGCGAACCCAGCACCAATAACACACCGTGAAGTGAATAATGGTGCATACACTACGCTGAATAAAGCTGGCGGACAAGTCACACGACCACCATTGCACCACGTAAAGTCGTCGCACAAACAACTAGCCTCGGCCCCCCTCTGCGCTTTGCCCTCCCTCCAATCGCTTCCATAATTTTACAAGCCAACATACTTTTTCTGATTCGACGAGAAACAATTTGGTATCGACCATCAGTGGTATGTGTTTTCTTGGGTTCATTATTCGCGTTTTTTTACTTATTTTTATGCACATTTAGCGATTATATATAGTGATATAGAATGGATTACAAGAAGAAGAACATGAGCACGGACAGGGAAAATGGGAGGGGAAACAAAAGGGCGAGAGTGACAAGGGGAGCACGCCACAAGGTGACGATAGAGGCGCAGCTGCAATCCGCCCCACTACACTCTCTACATACCCGACCATATATAGAATGGGCGGCGGAACTCAATGGGGCAAATTTCAGTGAAGGGGAATGGCCAAGACAAATAACTCTTAAAGAAAATAATGTATATACATGTAACGGTACCTCTGAGTAACTCCCACAGAAAATAATCAATTACGTGCATGCATTCCACCGATGGGGACAGGTGGACAAGACAGGAGCCGAAAACCTAACTTGCCTCATTATCGCTGATAAGAAAGTCGTGAACAACATTAACACAGCGGTGGCCTTACTTCGCCTGCCGGCAAGCACACGAATAACGCTGACGCTGTGGCACGCCTTCCTGCTCCTCGGGCTTAGGGTTTTTCCTCTTTTCTTCTTTTTGCTTGGTGGCCTCCACTGCCTTTTCTTGTTAGAATTTGTTTAAGTAACGCCGCCCTGAGTATCATTATCGCGTTACTTTACAAACAATTTGATTTGGATTGGCCCAATGTAATCCCCAGCCACTCGATTAATCCGCAAACAAACCAGCAAAGTGAAAATGTCCATCAATGACACAAATCATCGCATTCTCCTTCACCAGTGGTGGTAGCAGCCTGGAAATCCAGGCTGGTCTTTATCAATCTGAGTACGCGTCCTCTGTGTGTGTGTGTGTGTGCAGATGATTTGCACCGTGGTTGTCTTGAGCTTGCTTTTTGCGCGTGCGTGGGCAATTTTGCGTCACCGGCGGCGGTTGCGGCAAGCACGTGCTGAGGGCGGCTCGAGTTCAGCGGCAGGCTACACCGTGCCGCCGGACCATTGGACTGCGGTTGCGTCAGCGGACATCTTTGAGGAGACGGCGGGGATGGTGGCGATGGCGCAGCTGATTGTGCTCACTGCCGTCGGCTCCACCACCGCCATCGCCACTTCCGCGCAAGTGCGAAACTCGCTGCGTCGTTACGAGAGATACAGCGGGCAGGAGTACCTCCTGGCTGCTTGTTGCCCCGCCTGCGCCCCCTTCGATGACTCCTGCCCTTGTGACATCTTCTGCAAGGCGTCCAATGCGGGCATGGAGACCTTCCTCACCCTCAACGTCGGCCTCCTCACTTGCCTCCTGGCTTCCCTAATCTTTATCCCGCTCGCCATCTGGAGCCCCGTCGCGGATGCGGCCTTCGACGGCTCGCATGCCACCCTAAAGTCACACCATAAAGTTCTCAAGCGTACCCGAGCGCTTCCCACCCCCGTCACCGTCCTAGCAGTCATCACGTCTATTTGCATCGCCGTCTACGCTGGAAACTTTCTGGCGCCCGCCTTGTTTCGTGGGGCAGTGTTGTGGTACTTTGTGCTGGGTGCCAATGTGGTGTCCACGGTGGGGATGCTGGGTCTGTTGGTCTGGAGCGCGGGCGTCCGAAGGTTGCTCACTCTCCCCATTTTCCTGGCGCGCATTTGCTTCTCAGCAATGCAGGGCGCATTATACGCGCAACGTGCGCACACCCCGACCCAAGATGAACGCCAAAGAAAACGACTGAGGAGGATAACGAGGCTGTGGAGGTACTGCAACATCTCCCACATGGGCATAAACCATACATAAACCCTTAATCCTTGTGCAATATCCTTGGAGATGTGACAGTAATATGCGTTGCGTGTTGTGTGCTGGTACGCATGACTTCTATAGCATACCTAATTATCATAGTATAGACGCTATTCATTACGGGAAATATAGCAATGAAAAGCAGCCACGCCCAACAACATGATGCCAGAAATAGAGTACACCCCGACTAGAGGGCAAGATGTTAGCCCAGACATGGCATCCCTGGAATGTATATTTACCTTCACAACTCATGTGTGTGTGTGTGTGTGTGTGTGTGTGTGTGTGTGTGTGTGTGTGTGTGTGTGTCTGGTGACAGTTAATATAAGTGATGGTTACTTTGACTTTTGCTGGCCTCTACCGCTCGTTGCAAGCAGTCGCAGACACACACACACACACACACACACACACACACACACACACACACACAAACACACACTTATATGGACACACGCATATATGCACACACGCACACACACATATATACACACACACACACACACACACACACACACACGCGCGCATACGCATGACATATGACTCATACACAGGCACACACACACTTATGAACGCACACATGCACGCACGCTTACTGAAGAGCTATCTTCTTAGTTTTGCTGAAAGCCACCTACACGCATTCTATCCCATCATGAGCATAGAGTATGCGGCTCCTGGACCCTCTATCAGCAGGTTAGGATAGTATTTACGGGGCTAATTGGGATTTGAGTAGCATACGGGTGGTATACATATGGCGGCATGCGCGTTCTTGGCGGCTTATGCTCACTGTTGTACGGATGGATGTGTGATTGTGTGGCAGGTGCAAAGGGTCATGGCGGTATCGACAGCTGGCGCTGATGTGCGCCTGCGCCTACTGCTTTTCTATCGAGGCGCTGGATCTTCAGGCACACGGCGTGCCGGAGCTATACATCGGCCGCATCCTCACTTTGGTCCTGCTCCTGGTCACACGTGATGCGGAGACGGAGCCTGAGGCGCTGATGACCGAGGGTGCCGGGTTTGGGCTGCTGGTAGGTGCACGTGCATTGCGGAGGGCGCTGAAGGCGCACCTGCGAGGGGAGGCTTACACCGGTCGCATGCCGCGTTACAAAGCGACACAACTTCGGATGCAGGACACACTGGCGGTCAGCTACCGATGGCACGACGAGAATTCAGTCCATCTTGCGAGTGGCTTGGAGCTGAACATCACACAATGGCAGGCGACCGCTATCTTGCAGGCATGTTTTACGCCGGGAATGCAGTGTGTGTGTGTGTGTGTGTGTGTGTGTGTGTGTGTGTGTGTGTATGTATGTGTGTGTGTGTGTGTGTTTTTTTTTTTGTGTGTGTGTGTGTGTGTGTGTGTGTGTGTGTGTGTGTTTTTGCATGTGTGTGTATGTTTTGTGTGTGTGTGTATGTGTGTGTGTGTGTGTGTGTGTTCGTGTGTGATGTCTAGAACTTACTTTGTCGCCCGGATCAACTCGCTGATAAACGTCGCAAGCGATGAGTCTTTTACTAGCAACATTTTCTTCACCGCGAAGCACAAATGATCAACCCAGAAATACGTCAGCCTACAATAATCTATCGAGCAGGTAGAAAGTTATCTGCTTGTTAGATTTTTTTTGTTCTGGACTTTGGGTAATATGGCATGAACTATGGATAGAACGAGTTTGACGTTATAGACATGAATGTACATACGTATGTTGCTAATGTTTGTGCTTCAATTAGCTGTGCGTTAGACGAAGACGGTGAGTGTTTCATCATTGTTGTCATTGAACGCGGGCAGGTCGTACCGCAATGGGCGCAAGTTTCACACTGCGACATGATTACTTGCGTTAGCATTCACACTCGCAGGTAAAACATGACTTAGCCATTATTAGGCCTATCGTTCTATAATGCTTAAGTGAGGCGCAGGTGCCGCGAATAGATACACGTTGTTTCGACATTTATGCTGCAGATATTAATGTCGATACCGGATTTAATGATTGATCGCGAAGGTAGCCAATGCGCATGGCGGGGTGAGTGTCCGAATACCCTATTGTAGAGTCTTCGGGATAGCGGAGTTGCAGCGTTTTCTCAGGGTGACCATCGCTTAGTATTGTTACTTTTGAAGTTCTACATCTCTCGCGCTCTCTCTCTCTCTCTCTCTCTCTCTCTCTCTCTCTCTCTCTCTCTCTCTCTCTCTCTCTCTCTCTCTCTCTCTCTCTCTCTCTCTCTCTCTCTCTCTCTCTCTCTCTCTCTCTCTCTCTCTCCTCTCTCTCTCTCTCTCTCTCTCTCTCTCTCTCTCTCTCTCTCTCTCTCTCTCTCTCTCCCTCCCTCCCTCTCTCTCTCTCTCTCTCTCTCTCTCTCTCTCTCTCTCTCTCTCTCTCTCTCTCTCTCTCTCTCTCTCTCTCTCTCCCTCCCTCCCTCTCTCTCTATCTCCGCGGCGCTGTGCATGAGGGCAGTGCTGACGCTGTGGCATGCCTTCCTGGTCCTCGGTCTTAGGTTTTTCCCTCTCCGCTGCTTTTCCTCGTAAGATGATTTTTTGGGGTACAAAATTAGGTCTCATGTGAATGGGCTCGTGCAGCAGCAAAGCGAGCAGAATATTTAATTTGGTGGTGGCATGAAGTACTAATATCAATCCGCAGTCTTTCGCCATCATTAACTATGAGCGACTGCTTGTCAACGCATTTCGCCAGTAATCGTTTTTGGATTCCTCGTCATTACTAGTGATGCATAATTCAAGAGACAGCTTCGGCTTAATTCGTGCAGCAGTGTATTGTACCTGCACAAGTCTCCATTTCGTATTTACTCACAATAAATATCCAAGCAGATACCCTACGGGTACCTGAACATTCTGGAGAAAAAGTGCTATCGCGAGGTTGTCGCTATGGGCGCTTTAACAACGATATTCTTCACTACAGGCCGAGAGTTGTAGGTACCTAAATAACAATGAGACACACGTGTGTTGTCGATTTCACGCGCACACACACACACACACACACACACACACATACACACACACTCATACACACATTCTAGCAAATTAATGTAGTTATATTTTAATCCGGGCCTGTTTATTTTATCAACATATGAGTTAATAAGGAATTCTCCGCCATCATAGGAAATATAAAAATTGTACCTACTTTATTTATGATTTGTTATTCCGTTTGTACTTATTTCATGGTTGTCCACTCACCCATTTCGATTTAGAGAGCATAATGTCTATCGTATAAGGTCAAAACAAAAACAAAGCACATTCATTCTTACGCATTGCTGTTGACAGCTTTTACGTCTCTCACGCGCTCTCCGTATAATTGAGTTCCAAAGCTTGAAAATACATCACGGAAAGAAATCAAATAACGAGAACGGGTGGTTTCGCTTGTCGGGTTCATTGCTTTTTCGATGTAAAATTTTACATAACTTTGCCATCCCTTCCCATTTTGCTTCGTCATTCCATCATGCCATTCTTCTGTAGTGCTTCTTGTAATTGATCCACAAAAAAATCTTTGCCATGGGGTTAGGGTTTACCTCTTACTGCTTTGTGCTTACCGCTCAACAGCCGAAGGCGGTCTTCTTCACCAAAATTTTCCACAATCTTTATACGATGCCCTCTGGTGATGTGATTGTGTCACCAAGGGATGGCTTTTCGTCATTGTTCTGGTCACTTGGGCAGAACTGGCGATGGATTTTGAACGGTCATATGGTCGCCATTTTAACAAGCATCGCTAAAATTTTATAATTATACGGGAAAGGGTGCAGTGGGCTTACATTTTCTTACTTAGTTAGATACACTTAGTACATGTAATGTACTTGGTTAGATACTGCTGCAGCTGGCGTTACGTACAGCTCATTATGGGGGTGGTACAAATTAAGGAGTCATCTATTCTTCATTCTGGTTCTATTGCGATTCTGTGAACCCAACTGTGAAATTATTCATGAATGATGACAATTGTAGCGATATGTGTAATGAGGCGCGCG